>VMDR010011192.1:0-29041 GCA_007922815.1 Macrotus californicus | reverse complement strand
AATGGATGAAACCACAGACTATCCTTGGTTTACTGTGATTGGCTGTTTATATAAACATACATACACTATTCAAGTGGCCTTAACTCCAAGACTATGACAAAGTACAAAATCTTAGTGTGAGTTAGTGCAATTGTAATCCAATTCAATATTCTCATACAGTGGAACCTCATATATTTCTGGTGCTGAGGAGCAGGGCCAATGCCTGGGGGCTTATAGGTACATATTGATCATTTATTGCATGCTGTACTTGGGTTTCAGGAAACATGATTTGACTTCAGAAAGATCTGAATCAATATAACAAAGTAGATTATCATGTAATTCTACAGTTCCTGATTTGAATACTATTGCAAAAAAGGAAGCAATCTTTTGTTCTTGATGAGTCTGCCTAAAGACTTGCAGCTTTTATCTTTTCTAAGAACCAGCTCCTGGATTCATTGATCATTTGAATTGTTCTCCTAGTCTCCAGGTCATTTAATTCTGCTCTGATCTTGATTATTTCCTTCCTTCTAGTTGTTCTGGGCTCTGTTAGTTGTTTCTCTAGTTCTTGTAGATGTAGGGTTAGGTTGTTTATTTGAAATATTTCTATTTTTTTTTTGGTAAGCCTGTACTGATATGTACTTTCTTCTCAGGACTGGCTTCATTCTGTCCCGTAGCTTTTGAACTTGTGTGTTCATTTCTTGCCAGAAACTTTTTGATTTCTTCCTTGATCTCATTATTAACCAATTCATTGTTTAATAGAATGCTATTCAATCTCCATGAGTTTGAGTGTTTTTGAGTTTTTTCCTTGTGGTTGGTTTCTAGTTTCACTCCCTTGTGGTCAGAGAAAATGCTTGATATGATTTCAATTTTCTTCAATTTGTTGAGGCTTGTTTTGTGTCCTATCATGTGATCTATCTTTGAAAATGTTCCATGTGCATTTGAAAAGAATGTGTGTTTTTGCTTCTTTGGGATGAAAGGCTCTATATATATCAGTTAAGTTCATTTGATCTAGGACATTGTTCAATGCCACAATATCTTTGTTGATATTTTGTTTGGAAGATCTGTTCATTTTTGACAGTGGGGTGTTAAAATCCCCTACTATAATTGTGTTGCTGTCAATATCTTTCTTGAAGCCCTCCAAGATTTTCTTTATGTATTTGGGTGCTCCTATGCTGGGTGCACATGTATTTACAATGTTTATATCTTCTTGATGGATCTTCCCTTGAGTATTATAAAGTGACCTTCTGGGTCTCTTTTTATGGACCTTTTTTTGAAGTCTATTTTGTCTGATATAAGTATTGCTACCCTGGCTTTTTTTTTCTGGTCCATTTGCTTGGAAAATCCGTTCTCAGTCCTTCACTTTTAGTCTGTGTAGGTCTTTTGTTCTTACGTAGGTCTCTTGTAGGCAGCATATGTGTGAGTCATGGTTTTTTATCCATTCAGCTATTCTGTGTCTTTTCATTGGAGCATTTAATCCATTTAAGGTTATTATTGATAGGTAAATATTCATTGCCATTTTTCCTTCCTGTGTTCCTCTGTCTCTCACTCCTTTCTTTCCTTTTCTTAAAGCAGACCCTTTAGCATCCCTTGCAGAGCTGGTTTGGAGGAGGTATATTCTTTGAGGCTTCTTTTGTCCGAGAAGCTCTTTATTTGGCCCTCCATTTTAATTGAGAGGCTTGCTGGGCTAAGTAATCTTGGTTGCATGCCTCTGGTTTTCATTACTTGGAATATTTCTTGCCATTCTCTTCTGGCTGGGAGTGTTTCCATTGAGAAGTTTTATTGGGCCTCCCTTCTATGTTTTTCCCTTGCTGCCTTTAAGATTCTCTCTTTGTCTTGGAATTTGGTCCTTTTAATTATGATGTATCTTGAAGTGGGCCTCTTTGGGTTCCTCTTGATTGGGATTCTCTGTGTTTCCTGGATTTGTGTGACTTTTTCTCTCATCAAATTACGGAAGTTTTCCATCATTACTTTTTCAAACAGGTCTTCTATTGCTTATTCCTTTTCTCCTTCTGGTATCCTTATTACACGGATATTGTTAAGTTTCACATTCTCTTGCAGCTCCCTTACCACCTGTTCATTCTTTCTGAGTCTCTTTTCCTTTCTAGCTCTATCTGGGTGTTTTTTTCTACCTTTTCCTCCAACTCGCTGATTCGATCGTCTGCTTCATCCAGCCTTCTTTTAATTCCTTCTAATGTGGTTTTTTATTTCTGAGGTTTTATTGTTCATTTCTTCCTGGTTTTGCTTATCATTTCTATTTCCTTTCTCATGCTAATGTAGTTCTCACTCAGTTCCTTGTAGTTGTCTGTGAGTTCCTGGTGCATCTTTATAACCATTATTCTGAATTCTATATCTGATAGTTTGGTTCCCTCCACTTCATTTACCTCTTTTAGTGGGGAGTCTTCCATTTCTTTTGATTGCATATTCTTCTTTGTCTCATCGTTTTAGGTGACTCTTTTTGTTTCTTTCTGTGCTTCCTGATGTTTCACTTTGCTAGCTGTTTTTGTAGGGTGAACTTCAATGGTAGGAATTCTATGGGGTTTGGTGCTGTAGTCTCTTTGATCCCCTTGTCTGGATGCTCTAGGTTTGCCCTTTCTTCCGTTTGTGTGGGCTTTCTTGTCGTACTTGGGTATTTACCATTTGGTGGTTCCTTTGTTGGTGTTTTCTCTCCTCCAGCACATATACTGATGTTCACAGATCTCACCTATTCTTGTATGTGATCAGTGGCAGGGGGTAGGCAAAATGGATTAAGACAGCAGAAGAGTATTTTATGGGATTTAAAGTACCAAAAAGTAGAGAAGTGAGAGGAGACTCTTTGGATAAGTATAGTGTTAACTGTAATATTTCACCCAACTAATCACTTTTTATAAAAGGTGAAAGAGAGATAAGACTATTGTTAGAGGGCTGGATGATTGTGAGCTGAATCCAGAAAACACAGCGCTTGTGCAAGGTTAGATGATGAGATATAGTGAGATTAAAGGATAAAAAGTAGGCATAGTGTCAGAGAGAATAGAGTTAACCACAACAATAATAATGCTCAGGATTAAAGTCAAGTGGGCTAAGATTATGGAGGGTTGTTGTGTAGTATGTACAATTGTATGGAATGACAATTACTTGCAATAGTACTGGAACAACAATAGTATGACAAGAATTATGTGATTTGGATAACCAGAATAGAAAGTACCCTATCAAGAGTTGTGTGTTATTGGAACACGAGGGAAGTGAAAGAAAGAAAATTAAAATACAATAAAGAGAGAATAAGGAAAACCAATCAAACAATGCAATTAAACAGAGAAATAAAATGAGGAAAACTGAGCATAAGGATGAGAAATTAAAAAATACTAATAAATAAAAGTGGTAAAAATAATGAGAAGATAATAATAATAGACATACATAATAAAATGTCAGGTCTATGGCATAGCAAAATGACGTTTGTCTCAGTTTCTCAGTTTTTAGGGTTAGCCTTGGCTCCCCCTTCAATCTTTCTCTGGACCCTTTGTAACTCCATGTCTTATCATCTTACTTCAGGGAAGGAAAACAGGGAAAAAAGAGAGAGGATCCAAAAAGAAAAATAAAAAGATAATAATAAGCCTCTTACTGACTTTAAACCTGTTCTTCTGATCTTCCTACATGCCACCAGAAGAGGGGGACTTGGTTTCACTTTTCTCCCTTCCTATGATTTTTGAGAGGGTGGGAACCAGGTCTGGATCACAATATTCAGTTTCCTGGCCTCTGGTCCAGGTCCTCCATGAACTGCCAGGCTCAAATCAGTCAGTCAGCTGCTCAAAGCATGAGTCACTGTCCAGTGTGGAGTCTGAAACAAGTGGGGCTCACAGTTCTGCTCAGCCACTCAATCTGGTTGCACGCAGCTGAAATCACCTTTGGGGTGAGCCAGCCACTGCACAAGAGTTCCTTAAGAAGCAGTTGCCCACAGTTCTTAACAAGCACACAGCTTTTCACACAGCCAAAATTTCCAACCGGTCTGGAGACTGAGTCAGGGCCTGATATGGCACAACTCCTCCCTTCTCCAGGTTTAGCCCGGACCCCAATTTCTCTGATGCCAGTGTCGCAGATGTGCACTGCCTCTGTGTGTCTCCTACTTTGTCTCTATCAACCCCCCCCCCTCCCAGCGACTTCCAGCATCCAGGTCCCTCCTGGTGCCAGGCTGCCCTCCCTGCTCTGGTAGGGGAGGGAGCCAGTTATCTAACTGTCCTCCCGTATTCTGTGGCAGGCACTGGCCCAGGGGCTGCAGCAGCCCTGGTCCCTGTGCAGATCCCAGGGACCTTACCATCCCAGCGCAATCTCCTCACTGTCTGTTTTTCAATGTCTGCAATTTTTTGCCTCCACACTTCATATAAGCTGGGATTCTGTTGGCTGTTCACTCTGTTCCTCAGAAGATCAGCCAGGCATTCCAGCTGGACACAGGGAGAACTGGGCTCTGCTCCCACCTACTTCACTGTCATCTTCTTTCCTCCTATCATTCATGTTTTTTATCTTCTTTTTCTTAGGTAAGTCCCTTTAAAATTTCATATAATAATGGCTTGGTGATGATGAACTCCTTGAACTTGACCTTATCTGGGAAGCACTTTGTCTGCCCTTCCATTCTAAATGATAGGTTTGGTGGATACAGTAATCTTGGATATAGGCCATTGCCTTTCATGATTTCAAATTCTTCTTTCCATCCCCTTCTTGCCTGCCAGGTTTGTTTTGAGAAATCAGCTGATAGTCTAGTGGGAACTCCTTTGTAGGTAACTGCCTCCTCTTCTTTTGCTGCTTTTAAGATTCTCTCTTTATCTTTAATCTTGGGTAACTTAATGATGATGTACCTTGGTGTGTTCCTCTTTGGATCCTACTGCTTTGGGACTCCCGGCATTTCCTAGACTTCCTCGAAGTGTACTTCCTTTGCCAGATTGGGGAAGTTTACCTTCATTATTTGTTCAAATCAGTTTTCAAGTTCTTGCTGTTATTCTTCTCCTTCTGGCACCCCTATGATTCAGATATTGAAATGTTTCGGGTTGTCCCAGAGGTTTGTAAGTCTCTCTTCACTTTTTTTAATTCTTGTTTCTTCATTCTGTTCCAGTTGGATGTTTATTTTTTCCTTTTGTTCCAAATCATTGCTTTGAATCCTGGTTTCCTTCCTGTCATTGTTAGTTCCCTGAATATTTTGGTTTATTTCATTTTGGGTATCTTTCATTTGTTTCTTTCATTTTTTTGACCAAGCTCAATCAGATCTGTGAGCATTTTGATTACCAAGGCTTTAAATTCTCCATCAGATAGGTTGGCTATCTCCTCATCACTTAGTTCTCTTTTTGAAGTTTTGCTCTGTTCTTCCATTTAGGCTATATTTCTTTCTTTGGCACACCTGATAAGTTGTAAAGGGGCGGGGCCTTAGGCATTCACCAGGGCAGGGTAACCCTCTTTTCTGCACTGCAGCACTGCCTGTGGGAGGAGGGTCCAGAAAGGGAACAATGCAGCTCACCTATTTGTCTCTAGTGCACTTTCCAATGGACTTTCTTGTGGGACTGGGAGGTTTTCCTACTGTGGCAACCCCCGCCATAGTCCACAGTCAGCTCTGAGTCTCAGTTTCGCCTTCGCCAGCTCTGCCAGCCTGGTCCGCCACCTCACCTAGGTTTTTCTCAGCCAGCCCAGCCTGTGTCACCTGCCACCTTACTAGTTTGGTTTTTCTGGTTGATTTTTTCTTTAATTCCTTGGTTGTCAGAGTTCCATGCAGTTTGATTTTCTGGTGCTTCTGGTTGTTTATTGATTTTAGATTGGTTGTCATCCTCCTTTACGTTGTGCGAGGAAGCGAAGGTTTCCTACCTACACCTCCATCTTGACCAGAACTCACCCACTTTATTTTTTAATTGTGTAAAACAAAGTGTTTTAAAATAAGATTATTTTTCTTTAATCATCTCATAGCACATTTAATTCTAAAAAGGACCTTTTGAAATAAATGCTTTTTTACTTCAGCATTACAGATGAGGAAAATAAAAGTCATTTTAACTATTTTAAATTCACAAGACCATTAATAACCTTTACAATTTTTTATCCAGGAACTGTCTGTTTCCTCTGGCCCTAAACAGGCCACACCAAACCCAAAACCTGAACTAGATAAATGACATCTGAAACTCCTTGGCAGTTTGCTTTCCAGGTGTTTGTTTCTAACTTAGGATGGCCACAGGCAAGTGTAGATGGAGGCAGAAGGCCTTTTATGAGTGAGTAGAAATTTATAAAGATCAACAAACACAGTAGGTCCAGCAATATATTCTGCAAACCAAGTACCAGGTAAACACCAGCCATGGATGATCCAATATATCCATCCAAATTCATATAAAATTTATTTTCTAACAACTTTCACAGAAGCAACTGAAGCTCAGAGAGGTGAAGGGTTAGCCCCAAGATCCAACCTAGAAATGGTCAGAGTCACCATGGGACATGGAGTTGTCCAGTGCTCACCTAGTGAAAAACTGGCCCACGATATATTGGGTGCTGTTGAATGTCAGAAAGAAAAAAAGTTAGGTAGTCATGTAAACAATAGTCCTACCTGTGAAATTTGGTACCATGGACATTATGTGAGCATTATGCCTCTGGTGAGCCCTCAATGTGCAAGCTTCATCCAGGGACGAACTGATGTCATCCTCACAATAAATGATGCAAAAAGGGATATAAGGTCAGCCACATTACATTTAAAAAGGAGAAGAATAAACTTCCAGAGGTCACTCAGGAACACTCAGCACTTCAGAGATGTTTTTGCAGGGACAGATTGCAGAAATTGAAAAATATGTAAGCTATAAATGTACAATTTGAGTTTAATGATGAGGAAAATTATTCAATTATTGTTTTCAAGGCAATTTGTTAGCTGAGGAACAACTGGTCTCCCCCTCTTTATGGGTAGTCTGCATTAAGAGCATTGTCTCAGTGAGTCTGAAAACAACAACGTGATTATAGAAATAAGAATAGAAGACAACTGTACTTGAATAACAGTAAAAACCAAGTAAATAAAGTAAAATAAAGAGTGCGATAATAAAAAAGAAAGGCTTAGAGGTTATTTTTGAAAAGAAAGAAAAGAGATGCCTAAAGATTTCAAATTGTTGTTCAATGGCTTATAGCCAAGAACTATAAACCCCTAAAACATGGATGAACCACATCTTGTTTAAGCTCTGAAGCTTCATCTACCTGTGAAATGGAAGAAAATATCTGGAGAACGCCTTTCCTTCCCAACCTGAAGACCAGGAAACACACAGAAGGAGAACCTTCTTGATCTCAAACAAAGGTACTGACTGTTCTTTGGTTTACTTTAAATTGAATTTTGATACTCCTATTATGGAGATTCCAATTTATAAAAGAGGCAAATACTTAATGATTTTGGGAAGAGAATAAGCACATTCCAACAAAGAGCCTGTATGATGACTCAGGGTGGAAGAAATCTGTTTTGCTGGTAAACCAGTTTCCAGGTGCCTCAAAGTATCACTAAAATAAGTGCTCATCAATGACCAATGGGAAAACACTTTTGAGGAACAGAACACAAGGGTGGTTTACATTCAAAAGAGTAATAAATTCACAACCAGTCTGTTTTCAATAAAGTTGCTAAAATCAGAGAGAGATAATGACATTGTAACAGCTACAGCCAATTCAGTTTGGAATCAGGCCACAGCTATAATATATATAAATATTTCATGTGCCTATATTTCTATCCACAGCCCAATTTCTGACTGAATTTATTGAGATAAAGTGTTGCATGATACCAGCCTTCCTACGTACAACCATCGTTTACATGACTACCTATCTGCTCACTTTTCTGGCATAACACCAAACAACACATTCTGGACCTGCTCTTTAGACAATGGTCATTGGTCATCCCCTTGGCTCAAGGTGACCTGCCAACATCTAGTTTGTGTCTTGGGAGTATCCCCTCATCTGTATGATTCTGTTTGTATCTCTGAAAAGTGGGTGGTATAAAATAAACCGTGTGTAATTTTAGATGGATTAAATGGATCAGTAATGGCAGGTTTTCTCCTGATGCTTCTTCCTGCAGAATATGCAGCTTGCCCAGCTATGATTGTTGTATTTCATGAATTTCTACTTTCCATAGAAATCACTTACTTTTTCCCTCAGACCTGTGGCCTGATGCGGACTCTAGCCTGCAGGGTCGATGTGTTGTGGTTGCGACAAACAAATTCACATGGACTACAAAAGTCCTGTGGAGAAAAAGAGATGGCACAGCTGCTCTCTAAGTGAGAAAGAGAGGGCCCCAACCCCTGCCTTGACAGGCTTTTATTGATTTTCTGGGTACATTACATGGAGAATGGTCCTCATTTACTATGCACAGTTTCACTTACCTTTTACAGATAACAAAGGAAAGAATGTTGCTAATTACTTCATAGAGAAGGATGTTGCAGATGCAAGGGGAAAAGTGGTTGAACTAGTCACACTCCACCTTTGGGAGGTTTAGCAGTAAACCTTTGCTGCTTCAACTCAGAGTGAGAGAGTTTTAGCAAAAGCAAGCCTGAAAGCAGCCTACGTACAATGCAGGCCTGATTCCCCACAGGGGAACCGATCTGTGGACTCAGTTCCTGTGTGCTGCTTCATTCCCTGCTGGCTTTCCAAGTCAGAGGCTGGGCTACGTTCACCAAGCAGATCAGTTCCCTATAGTGACCATTATGAGTTTTAAAAAGCACATGAAAAGCAACCTTCAAAGAGCTTGTGATGCCATCTATGGGGTTCTTTTTTGTGTTTTTGGGTGGCCGGATTGGGCATTCATGAAGGCACCAAAAATCCAAAGGCCCACTCACTTTTCATATGATTTTAAATACACTTTGTTCATAAAACTATATATTATACACTTGCTAATGCAGACACATTCTGACACAACTTGCAACACTGGGGAAGGACGCAGCACAAAATCTGTTAACTTCAGTTTTAGAAGGAGAGTCAGACAGTTGTAGAAGACATTATTTGAAATCTCTTTGCCATAGGTCACTTATAGTATTTTCATAGGCTTTATTTCATCTGGTGGCATTTTTCAAATGGTGACTAGAGGGATGGATCAGGATGGATCACAGGACCATATAAAAAGGGAGTGAGTTTTGAGGGCAGAAGAAAAACCTCATGTTTCTACAGAACATAGGTTTAATTTGAAAGCATTAGTTTGTGGGTAAAGAAGGCCTGGCAGAATCCTAGATTTGCTCCAAATCTGTTCTAATTTGTGTCTTCTTCTATTTGTTCTCACTTTAGGTGCTGGCCCCACTCTGGTGTCTGTCACCATTACCTTCACCATCATTGGTTTGTGCCATAAAAGGACATGTGGCCAGACCCTGTAAAGCCAAGTTCCACGGAGTCACTTGCAGAAAACCTGGTTAGAACCATTGGCACGAAAGCCCATTTCTTTTTCCAGGCTTATCCAAACTCTCTTTGAGTTTTTTGCTACACTTAGAGAGGATATCTGGAGATATGTACATTAAAATGTACATATTTCCAAGTTTAAAATTTTGGAACTGCAAGAGTTAGGTGGTCATTTTAACGTACAAAACTTACCTTTTGTGTTTTTTATCTGAAATACTGAGATTAAAGTGGACTTGATTCAAATAATCTTGTGATAATAAACTTGGAATGAAATTTTTAAAGAGCAATAATTTAAATTTATAATACTAATTTTAATTTATAATACTGTATGTTAATAAATTAATTATAAATAATGGCCTTAATTGCTGCATTAAAACACTTGACATCATAAATATTTATAAAGGATTTTATTGCCCTGTCCAGTGTGGCTAAGCGGATTGAGTGTCAGCCTGTGAACCAAATGGTCACTGGCACATGCCTGGGTTGCATGCCAGGTCCCCTGTTGGGAGCACCTGAGAGGCAACTGATCAATGTTTCTCTCACACATTTATGTTGCTCTCTCTTTCTTTCTTCCTCCCTTCCCCTCTCTCTAAAAGCAAATAAAATCTTTTTAAAAAAGGATTTTATCAACTATTTACTATGTGAATCACTGTGTAAGTTTTATTGCCTAAAAAATAAACACTTCAAAACACCCGGCATGTGATTTTTAATGTAGCGGCTTTTAATTTGCATTTCTCTAATGATTAGTGACATTGAGAATATTTCCATATGTCTATTAACCTTTTATGCCCTCTGGAGAAATGTCTATTCAGGTTGTTTCTATTTTTTAAGTTGGATTGTTCATTTTTTGGTGTTGAGTTTTCTATGTTCTTTATAAATTTTGGATAGCAAACCCTAATCAGATATATTGGCAAATTCCATTATTTTCCTTTACCAACCATGTTGGTGTGATCATGGGCCAATCTGCACAGTCACCTCATGGACACCCAATCACTGAGGGTATATAGGATAAAGTGTTAGGGATGGCAAAGCTCGCTGGCCTTCCTACCTCCTCCCCCAGAGGCATCACATTTCTCTGAGAGACTCTAAGTTATTTCTCATCAAAGCCTCTGGTGATCTCTTACACATTCACCTGTTCCCATTTCTTTGGTGGGTTCTGTGCTCAGACAGGATGAGAATAAGGTCAAACTGCCATCTGGCTTTTAACTTGGTCCACCCCCTCATGCTATACAAAGAAGTGATCCCAGGGGACAGACAGAACATGTGAGGTTGGGAATCAAAGCACACTAGTAGAAAAGAGTTATGCAAGGATTCCTCCAAAATGAGGTTGTAGGACCTTCTCACTGCTTTACATACAAAGCCACCAGGACAATGCCCTCATACACTCTCTCCAGTCTGTCACAGTGCATGAGAGGCAGTGTGATGGATGAGCAAGCATTGGCAGTCAGTCACCCCAGGCCTAGGGCCATAGGCTTCATTTTGCTGCTGTGTGGTTTTAAGCAGATCACTTGCTGTATAGAAACATTTTTTTAAATTTTTTATTTTATAAATTTAATGATTTTGAGATAAAAATGTAGAAGGAGAGTGAGAAACATCAATTTGTTGTTCCACTTATTTAGGCATTCTTTGGTCAATTTTTTATGCCCTGACTGTGGGCATAAGGCACAAACAAAACCTGCCACCTTAATTTATAGGGATGACGCTATAACGAACTAAGCTGCCTAGACAGGGCTGGATATATTGGTTTTTAAGTGTCATGGAACACTTCATCATTTATTTACCGTATTTCAAAGTCGCATAATCCACGCATTGCTCTCATGTTGTTGTTATGGTAAGTAATGCTGAAATCCACAGCCAACCGCCATTTTGCACCAAAGTTCCCAACATCCATCCACTTGCTGTCTGTGGGCTTTGTTGTGGTATGTGCAGACAGATCTCTCTAAAACTTTTATGTGGCCTGGTTTATGGTTCTTTGCCTGTAAGGCTTCCAGTATCATTTGTATGCCTTGGACAGACCTCCTACCTTATCTAGATGTGGTAAATTTATGGTGGGGTAGAGGAAACCAAAGACAGCAAACAAAAATCATGGGGATAAATCTGGAGGAAAAGAGACCTTATAACTTGTGCATTGAGTCCTAGATGAGGTTTCTTTGAGATGTAGACTTAAAAATTCATAGGTGTTTTTAGTTTTTAGGAGTTCCATAGAAGAATTCTTTATTTTACCTTCCTTTATAATCTGTATGGTTTTATTAATCAATGTGCCCCAAATAAATTCAATATTTAAAAGAGAAAAAAGTAAAAGAAAATCCAGAGAATGGTTCTTCTGTTTTTGTCCTGTGAATACTCACCTTGGTTAGGTTTTACAGTCTCCAGCCACAAAAATTTTCCAAGGTCCTCCTGGGAGCCCAGGAATGGCTGGTGTCTCACTGTGAAGCCTGGGCCTGTGTGTGTCAGACTACAGGAAAATCTTTCAAATCCCTGACATCTGTTCTGTCCCCTGTTCTGGCTGTTGCCACCTGAGAGCCAAGGATTTTCCAAGTCCTCCTTCTGCTGCTATGGTCACAACGTGCCAGCCCGGAACTCCCAGGTAGATTCCCTGCTGCCAACCAGCGGCTGAGAGACTGGATCCCAGGTGTTTGGGGATGAGATCAGCCTGCAAGGAGGGCAATCCAGATCCTGCTGCAGACATTCATGCTTCTTGTTGGGCACAACCTGTTGGCTGCTTGTACGTTTCTTTCTTCCAGACCCATGAAGGAGGTGATTTGGCTGAGGTGAAGGAGGATGACTTCAAGCACAAAGGTGGCACCTGGGCGATTGTGTGTACATGTCAGCGCTTGGCCTGTTCTTGGGAGATTGGATCTGCAGGACTATTGAGGGAGTGGCTCCCACGTCTCCAGGGACACCAGAAGGGTTGACCAGTACTCGACCGTGCTACCCCTTCACCCATGAGGAAAAGACCGAACAGTGACGCTGCATTGGAAAAACAGAGTTTGAGGTTGGTGGCTGGAGGCTGCTCCTGAGGTGCCAACTGACCCCAGGTGTATGGGGTGGACGTACAGAGTGGCACACACCTGGCTGCCTTTGCTCGTGGGGTCGTTCCCTTCATTGGCGGCGCCTCTGAAAATTTTCTAAGTCCTGATCTGGCCATGTGAAGAGACAGGCCACCCTCTGCCTGCTTCCAGCTGCTGTCTACCTGGCTCGTGTGCGTGTGGACCTGGGTGCCAGTCACCAAAGGAGACTTTCTTGCTGAGTCACATTCCAGAGGTGGGGACGAGCATGGGCTCTGCCTGGAGGCCCTCAGACAGTGAGTCTCTTTGGACGTGGGTAAGCCTGGGTCCCAGCAATTGGACTAGATTTTTCTACACTGCTTTCTCCAAATCCCAAATTCGGGGAGTGCAGTGAGCTGTCCTGCAGGTGAGGAAGGCGGGGCACTGTTCTTGTCTTCTGTCTCTTCCATTTCTTCCTATCCCCACATATGTCCAAGGTGACCAGCAGAGCAGGTATCCAGGCCGGGGTCTCCGGGGCCACCCACCCATGGCTATTGGCTTCACAAGGAGTTTCTCTTGATGCCTGGATGACTGTTTCCCTAGATGCCCAGGTTGAAAAATTGACGGGGCCTAAACTTAGATTGCTGGGCACAGCGCCTGGTTCGACCACTGACCAGTCAGTCCCATACTTGCCAACTTGCTCATGTAAAGATTCTGCACATGGGCAGGTTATGCTTTCGCGCAGTGGTCGGGAAAGGCAGGAAGAGGCTTAAATGCTATGTAAAGTTTTTTATTTTTTCTAAATATGGCTGGTATACAAAAGCCTGTTGCTTTCTGATGTACAATGCAGTGGTTTGACATTTATCTTGCCTATAGTGCAATCAGCCCACAGTATCTGTTCAGTTGCCTCCATGCAAACTTATGACAAGGCTGTAAAAGTTATATCTCTCTTTATCAAAAAAAAAGAAAGAAAACACATGACCATGTATCACATCATCATTTCAATAATTACCATTTCTATTACTATCGTTTACAGATGTTTCACAGTGGCATCTGCTACTACAAAACAAAGAGACCCCAGTCAAGTTTCTCTGCCTACAAAGAGTACCCAGTTGACTCTTTTCTTTAAGGAAATTTCTAAATTGGCCCAGGAACCTGTTGCCACAGGTGGGAGCCCTGTGTGACTTTTCCAAGTTCACCAAATGGCCTTGCATTGCCACTGTAGAAACATAGGAGAGAAGTCCTTCCTTGATATGGTGAACATCCCAGTCCCAGGGGTGTTGGAACAGAAAAGGAAGGTAGAAAGGACAGAGAGGAAACAGAGCAAGGAGGAGAGAGGAAGAGAGAGAATGAAGTTTCCAAAGTCCCCTTCTGCTGCCATGATACTAGAGGAGGCCTGGCTGCTGAGTGGCTGGCCATGCTTCCAACCTGGAGGGCTCAGTATGGAACCCAGTAGTCAGTCCCCACCAGACTGGTGATCACTTTTATAGCTTCCAGAGGAAGAAGGTTGACCACATAGCTGGGCTGAGAGTGGCAGGGGATGTGGAGGGCTGAGGATGGAGGCAAACAGGGAAAGGGTATAGGAAATCAGGGGAGATGGGAGCTCACATTGGGCAGTGGAGCGCAGAAGGCAGTTTAGAGGTTCATGTTAGGTATTCATAACAGCCATTGCCATTGTTTTCATTTATTCATATAATTTAGAAATAACATGTAGAAGTATCTCAAATATAAATTTCTGTCATGTACATAAGAAATGAGGTCACATCACTTTCAGAATATTGATGCCTGGTGACCTGCAGAACTGTAAATATATGATTTCTTCCCACTCCTCTCCTGCCTTCATTTTTTTTCTGCAAAAGTCCAGTGGTCATGTGGTGACTGATCCTTATTTAACTCTACATGTTACTTTCTATTGTGTTCAGAGGAGAGAAAACATTTTTTTAAAAAAGCAAAACACTCAGAATAATACACATTCCTAGTGTCATTAAGTACATAGCTTCTTTGGTGTTCTTGCTTTCCCTCCCTTTCTTGTTCTCCCCTCCTGCCCCATCTCAATCCATCCTACCCCTCCTCACACCACACCACCATCACCATCATCACCACTCTCGCAGTCCCAACTCCAGACCACCCACTCTGCTGTCTCGATCTAGGGTTTCACTGTTCTGGCTACTGCATAGGGATGGAATCATACTCTGTCATCTTTGGTGATGGTGCTCATTTCATGTAGCCCAAGGTTGTCTAGACTTACCCATGTTTGTGCATGTATCAGTGTTGTGTTCCTTTACATGGCTTCAAAATTTCCCATCATAAGCCTTTCATATAAAATAAGTAGTTGATGGATTTTTCCTCATGCTACCAAATCTGAGTCCAACTCCTGCCTTTAAAAAAATGGAAGTCAAACAGCCTGATTATGGAAAAAAAGAAGAGAGAAGCATAGAGATTTCAGTTGGCTCCTCATGGTCCTACAGGCCAGCTCTGAGATCCCTCTAACACCTGGATGAACCACATTCCCTTTGTGCTCTGAGACTTGATCTACCCCTGACATGGAGGGAAATAATCTGGTGAATGTCACTTGTCCCCAGTTTGGAGACAGCGTACAGGAACAACATATACAATGAGGATGTTTTTAATTTTAAATAAAGATACTGCTTCCTCTTTCTTTCACTTTAAATTGAATTTCCATTCTCTCTCTTTTTTTTTTTTTATGGAGATTCCAGAATTAGAAAAGTGTCAAATACTTGAAGATTTCAGGAAGACAGTCCATTTTAGGAAAAAAATCTGAGATGACTCAGGAAAAAGCACTTTTGATGTTAAATACCTGACATGACTCAGAGTATCACTGAAAAAAGTGCACATCAAGAACCACTGTGATAGGATTGGGAAAAGATGATGGGGAGATAGGTAGGAGCATAGCCCAGTTCTCCCTGTGCCCAGCTGGAACATCTAGCTGATCTTCTGAGGAACAGAGTGCACAGCCAGTGGAATCTCAGCTTTTATGAGGTTTGGAGGACAAAAATTATACAGGACATTGAAAAACAGACAGTGAGGACATTGATTTGGGACAGTAAGGTCCCTGGGATCTGCACAGGGACCTAGGCTGCTCTGACTCCCCACCTGGAGCCTGCCACAGGGTATGAGGAGGAGAGTTAGATCACTAGCTCCCTCCACTACCAGAGCAGGGAGGGCAGCCAGGTGCCAGGAGGGATCTGGGTGCAGGAAGTCACTTGGGGGAATACAGACAAAGTGGGAGACACACAGAGGTGGTGTACATCCGCTGGGACTCTGGACGCTTGGCTAGGTCACAACCAGAGACATTGGGGAGCTGTGCAACACCTGGAGAAGGGAGAAGAGTTGGGTCATGACAGACCCTGACCCGTATAGTCTCCAGACTGATTAGAAAGTTGGGCTGTGTGAAAAGGCATGTGCTTATTAAGAACGGCGGGCAGCTGCTTTGTAAGGAACTCTCGTGCAGCGGCTGGCTCACCCCGAGGGTGATTTTAGCCATGTACCCAAGCTTTACTCGCGCTGTGCGCCCAGAGACTGAGTGGCTGAGTTGAGCTGCGTGCCCGAGCTTGACTCATGCTGCTCACCCAGAGGCTGACTGGCGCTGCTTGCCCACCTGTGGGCTTCAGCCACAGTGACCTAGAAAAGAGCAAGAAGGAGGTGCACCACACAGACCTTGGTGCTGAATTAAAGGCACATGTCTGATGCAGATGGACAGTGGGAGCCTGGCAGCTCACGAAGGACCTGGGCTGAAGGCTGGGCAACTGTGAATATTGCGGTCCAGACCTAGTCTCCATCTTCACAAAACCACAGGATGGAAGAAAAGCGAAGCCCAGCCCCTCTCTTCCTGTGACATCCAGGAAGAACAGCAGAACTGGCTCAAAGGGATTAAAGTCAGCAGGAAGCTTATTTTTTTTCTTTCCTCTCTCCCTTTTTTTCCTTCTTTTTCTTCCCCCAAGTGAGACAATAAGATGTGGAATTATGGAAGATCCAGAGACAGAAACAAAGGGGGAACACAAAATGAATCCCCAAAATTGAGAAACTGACACAAATATTACTTTGCTATCCCATAGAACTGGCATTGTTTATTTGTATTATTATTTTTTCATTATTTTTACTACTTTTATTAGCATTTTATAATTTCTCTTCTTTAGCTTTCTTCCGTTTATTTCTCTGTTTAATTGTATTGTTTGACTGGTTTTCCTTATTCTCTTTATTGTATTTTAATTTTTCTTCTTTCACTTCATTCGTGTTCCAATAACACATTACTCTTGATCATGGACTACAGGGAATCAATCTGCTTAGCAATGATAAATGTAGCCCAGCCCTTTGGGAAAACTGGAAGGCGTGAGTCAGCACACAGGAAGCCAGACCCACAGGTTGGCTTTCCCATGGGAAACTAAGCAGCTTTGTGGCTTGCTTTTGCTAAAAGTCCCTCACCCTGAGTTGAAGCAGCAAATGTTTACTGCATATCTTTAAAGTAACTTCCTAAAGTCTGTGCTAATCCTCACAAGGAGGAGTGTAACCAGACCAATCACTGTTATCATTCCCTTGCATTTGCAACATTTTTCTTTGTTAATCTGTAAGGAGTAATCAGCAACATCCTCTCCTTTGTTATCTGTGAAAAGTAATCACCTAAAGCAAACCTGAACATAATGAATGAGAACCTTCTTTGATGTATGCTGTTGGAAAGCCAATGAAAGCCTGTGCAGGCAAGGGTTGGGGCACTCTCTCTCTGAGAGAGTGGCCGTGTCATCCCTTTTTCTCCATAGGACTTCTGCAGTTCGTGTGAATTTGTTCGTCACTTCCACAACACACGGACCCCACTGGACGGAGTCCACATCAGTGTATTTTCTTTTTTACTTCAGTTTTTATATATATTTTATTGATTATGCTATTACGTTTGTCCCATTTTTTCTCCCTATTATTCCCCTCTGTCTTGTACCACACCTCCCACCAGCATTCCTCCAACTTAGTTCATGTCCATGGGTCATACATACAAGTTCTTTGGCTTCTCCTTTCTCTATACTATTCTTAACGTCTCCCTCTCTATTTTGTACCTACCATTTATGCTTATTCCTGGTACATTTATCCCCATTCTGACTTCCACCCACCCCATACTGATAACCCTCAATATGATCTCCATTTCTGTGAATGCATTCCTGTTGTAGTTGTTTCCTTAGTTTGCTTTTTTGCTTTTGTTTTTGCTTTTAGTTTTTGTTGTTGCTACTTATGAGTTTACCATTTTACTGCGCATATTTTTTATCTTCTTTTTTTTAGATCAGTCCCTTTAACATTTCATATAATAAGGGCTTGGTGATGATGAATTGCTTTAATTTGACCTTGTCTGGGCAGTGCTTTATCTGCCCTTCCATTCTAAATTATAGCTTTGCTGGATAGAGAAATCTTGGATGTAGGCTCTTGTCTTTTGTGACTTGGAATACTTCTTTCTAGCCCCTTTTTGCCTGTATGATTTCTTTTGAGAAATCAGTTGATAGTTTTACAGGAGCTTCTTCATAGTTAACTGTCTCCTTTTCTCTTGATGCTTTTAAGATTCTCTCCTTATTTTTGATATTGGGTAATGTAATTATGATATGCCTTGATGTGTGCTTCCTTGGGTCCAACTTCCTTGGGACTCTCTGAGCTTAGTGGACTTCCTGGAAGTCTACATCCTTTGCCATATTAGGGAAGTTCTCCTTTATTATGTTTTCAAATAAGTGTTCAATTTCTTGCTCTTCCTCTTCTCCTTCTGGCACCCCTATGATTCAGATGTTGGAATGTTTAAAATTCTCCTGGAGGTTCGTAAGCCTCCCCTCATTTTTTTTTTTTTTTTTGAATTCTTGCTTCCTCATTCTGTTTTGGTTGAATGTTTATTTCTACCTTTTGTTTCAAATCATTGATTTGAAATGCAGTTTCCTTCCTGTTACTGTTGGTTCCCTGTACATTTTCCTTTATATCACTTTGCATAGCCTTCATTTCTTCTTCCATTTTGTGACCATTCTCAACCATTTGTGTGAGCATCCTGATTACCAGTGTTTTGAACTCTGCATCCGATAGGTTGGCTATCAGTTCATCAGTTAGTTGTACTTTTTCTGGAGCTTTGTTTTCTTTCATTCGAGTTATATTTTGGGGCTCAGCACACCTCTTATGTAGGAAGGGGTGGAGCCTTAGGTATTTGCCAGGTGGGGAACAATCCATGTCACTGCATGGTTGGGCTGTATATTGGGGAGGGGTCCGAGAGGGACCAATGCCACTTGCCTGACTCTCAGCTGCTTTCAGTCACTGTCTATGCTACCCACAAGTAAATTGGGCCTTTCTGGTGCTGACTCTTGCATGGGTAGTTTTGTATATGTTCAAGGACCCTGTGGGTCTCTCCAATGGACTCTTCTGTCACTCTGAGAGTTTTTTCTACCACCACAACCCCCACAGGTTTTTCCAGTCAGAGGTTTAGACGCTTTTGACAAGTAACTTTTTTTTCTTGTTGTTCAAGTACAGTTTTCTGCCTTGTCTACCTACCCCTCCCCTCCACCCCAGTCCTCCCCATCTCCTTCCCCTGTTTCCATCCCCCTTGTTATTATCCCTGTGTCCTTTATAATTGTTCCTGTAAACCCTTCACCTTTTTCTGCCATTATCCCTTCTCCTCCCCACTCTGTTCACTGTCAGCCTGTTCTCAATTTCAATGTCTTTGGCTATATTTTGCTTGCTTGTTCATTTTGTTTATTAGGTTCTGGTTAAAGGTGAGATCATATGTTATTTGTCTTTCACTGCATGGCTTACTTCACTTAGCATAGTGCTCGCCAGTTCCCTCCATGCTGTTGCAAAGGATATGAGCTCCTTCTTTCTTTCTGCTGCATAGAATTCCATTATGTAAATGTATGATACTTTTTTGATCCATTCATTTACTGATGGGCATTTACTTTGCTTCCAGCACTTGGCTATTGTAAATTGTGCTGCTATGAACATTGGGGTGCATAGGTTCTTTTGGATTGGTGTTTCAGGGTTCTTCAAGAGAGCCCACACAAACAGAAGAAAAGGCAAACCTAGAGCATCCAGAGAAGAAGATCAAAGAGCCTACAACACCAAACCCCATAGAATTCCTACCATTGAAGTTCACCCTACAAAGACAGCTAGGAAGGTAAAACGTCAGGAAGCACAGAACAAACAAAAAGAGTCACCGAAAATAGGGAGGCAAAAAAAAGAACATTCAATCAGAAGAGTGGAAGAGTTCCTACTAAAACAGCCAAATGAAATGGAGGTAAGCAAATTACCAGATATAGAATTCAAAATAATGGTTATAAAGATGCTCCAGGAACTCACTGACAATAAGTAATTGAGTGAGAACTACAACAGTATGAAAAAGGAAATAGAAAGTATGAAACAAAACCAAGAAGGAATGAACAATAAAATCTCAGAAATGAAAAACACAGTAGAAGGAATTACTAGCAGGATGGATGAAGCAGCAGATTGAATCAGTGAGCTGAAGGACAAGGTAGAAAAAAACACCCAGAAAGAGCAAGAAAAGGAAAAGAGACTCAGAAATAACAAAAAGGTGTTACGGGAATGGCAGGAAAACAGTAAACGTAGTAATATCCATGTAATAGGGACACCAAAAAGAAAAGAAGAGGAGCAAGGGATACAAAACCTGTTTGACAAAGTAGTGATGGAAAACTTCCCTAATTTCATGAGAGAAAAAGTCACACAAATCCAGGAAACACAGTGTCCCAATCAAGAAGAACCCAAATAGGCCCACTTCAAGACACATCATAATTAAAATGACAAAACTCCAAGACAAAGAGAGAATCTTAAAGGCAGCAAGGAAGAAACAGGAAGTAACATGCAAGGGAACCCTGATAAGACTAGCAGCTGGCTTCTCAATGGAAAGGCTACAAGCCAGAAGGGAATGGCAAGGAATATTCCAAGTAATGAAAAACAAAGGCCTGCAAAAAAACTACTTTATCCAGCAAGGTTCTCAATTAAAATGCAAGGCCAAATAAGGAGTTTCCCAGGCAAAGAAAGCCTCAAAGAACACACCTCTTCCAAATAAGCTCTGCAAAATATGCTAAAGGGTCTGCTTTAAGAAAAGGAAGAGAGAGAGAGAGAGAGAGAGAGAAAGGTATGAAAAAATGGCAGTGAATAAGCACCTATCAATAATAACCTTAAAAGTAAATGGATTAAATGCTCCAATCAAAAGACACAGAATAGCTGAATGGATAAAAAACCATGACTCACACATATGCTGCCTACAAGAGACCTACGTAAGAACAAAAGACCTACACAGACTAAAAGTGAAGGACTGAGAACGGATTTTCCAAGCAAATAGACCAGAAAAAAAAAAGCCAGGGTAGCAATACTTATATCAGACAAAATAGACTTCAAAAAAAGGTCCATAAAAAGAGACCCAGAAGGTCACTTTATAATACTCAAGGGAAGATCCATCAACAAGACATAAACATTGTAAATATATAGGTGCACCCAACATAGGAGCACCCAAATACATAAAGAAAATCTTGGAGGGCTTCAAGAAAGATATTGACAGCAACACAATTATAGTAGGGGATTTTAACACCCCACTGTCAAAAATGGACAGATCTTCCAAACAAAATATCAACAAAGATATTGTGGCATTGAACAATGTCCTAGATCAAATGAACTTAACTGATATATATAGAGCCTTTCATCCCAAAGAAGCAAAATACACATTCTTTTCAAATGCACATGGAACATTTTCAAAGATAGATCACATGATAGGACACAAAACAAGCCTCAACAAATTGAAGAAAATTGAAATCATATCAAGCATTTTCTCCGACCACAAGGGAGTGAAACTAGAAACCAACCACAAGGAAAAAACTCAAAAACACACAAACTCATGAAGATTGAGTAATATGGTATTAAACAATGAATGGATCAAGACTGCGATAAGGGAAGAAATCAAAACGTTTCTGGAAACAAATGAAAATGAACACGCAACAGTCCAAAACCTATGGGACATGCATAGGCAGTCCTGAGAGGGAAGTTCATAGCAATACAGGCCTACCTTAAAAAGATAGAAACATTTCAAATAAACAACCTAACCCTACACCTACAAGAACTGGAAGAACACCTAGGCTTTCAAATTTCTTGGCATATAGTTCTTCATAGTAATTTCTTACAGTCCTTTGTATTTCTGTGGTATCAGTTGTAATCTCTCCTCTTTCATTTCTGATTGTATTTATTTGTGTCCTTTCTCTTTTTTTTTCTTGATGAGCATGCTTAAAGGCCTATCGATTTTATTTATCTTTTCAAAGAACCTGCTCCTGGATTTATTCATCCTTAGAATTGTGCTTTTAGTCTCTATGTCATTTAATTCTGCTCTGATCTTGACTATTTCCTTCCTTCTACTTGCTTTGTGCTTTGTTGTTCCTCCAGTTCTTGTAGGCATTTGGTTAGGTTGTTTATTTGAAATGTTTCTATCTTTTTTAGGTAGGCCTCTATCACTATGAACTTCCCTCTCAGGACTGCCTTTGCTGTGTCCCATAAGTTTTGGATTGTTGTGTGTTCATTTTCATTTGTTTCCAGAAACATTTTGATTTCTTCCCTTATCGCAGTCTTGATCCATTCATTGTTTAATACCATATTACTCAATCTCCATGAGTTTGAGTGTTGGGGTTTTTTCCCTTGAGGTTGGTTTCTAGTTTCAGTCCCTCGTGGTCGGAGAAAATGCTTGATATGTTTTCAATTTTCTTGAATTTGTTGAGGCTTGTTTTGTGTCCTATCATGTGATCTATCTTTGAAAATGTTCCATGTGCATTTGAAAAGAATGAGTATTTTGCTTCTTTGGGATGAAAGGCTCTATATATATCAGTTAAGTCCATTTCTCCTTTAGAGAGAAAAATCTAGGGCTTTGTTCAATGCCACAATATGTTTGTTGATATTTTGTTTGGAAGATCTGGGAAAACATATTTGCCAAGGATGACTCAGACAAGGGCTTGATCTCCAAAATATATAAAGAACTCACACCACTCCACTCCAGGAAGACCAAAAACCCTATTAAAAATGGGCAAAAGACTTAAACAGACACTTCTCCAAGGCAGACATACAGAGGGCCCAGAGACATATGAAAAGATGCTCAGCACCACTAGCCATCAGAGAGATGCAAATTAAAACCACCATGAGATACCACTTGACACTAGTCAGAATGGCCATCATAAACAAATCAACAGACAAGTGTTGGAGAGGATGTGGAGAAAAGGGAACCCTAGTGCACTGTTGGTGGGATTGTAGACTGGTGCAGCCACTGTGGAAAACAGTATGGAATTTCCTCACAAAACTAAAAATGGAATTGCCTTTTGACCCAGCAATTCCACTGCTGGGATTATACCCTAAGAGCCCTGAAACACCAAGCCAAAAGAAGCTATGCACCCCAATGTTCATAGCAGCACAATTTACAATAGCCAAATGCTGGAAGCAACCTAAGTGTCCATCAGTCAATGAGTGGATCAAAAAACTATGGTACATTTACACAATGGAATACTATGCAGCAGAAAGAAAGAAGGAGATCCTACCCTTTGTAACAGCATGGCTGGAACTAGAGAGCATTATGCTAAGTGAAATAAACCAGGCAGTGAGGGAGAAATACCACATGATCTCACCTTGAACTGGAACATAATCAACAAAAGAAAACAGCAAACAAAATACAACCAGAGACATTGAAATTAAGAACAATCTAACAATGGCCAGAGGGGAAGGGGGAGGGAACAGCGCGGGAAAGGGTTTCCAGGAAACATTATAAAGGACACATGGACATAACCAAGGAGGAGGGTGGGAGCAAGGGAGGGAGGTGGGATTGGCTGGGGTGGGGAGAGTGGTGGGGGGAAAATGCAGACAACTGTAAATGAACAACAATAAAGTAATTTAAAAAAAAAGAACTGGAAGAACAGCAACAAAGACAGCCTAGAGCAAGTAGAAGGAAGGACGTAGCCAAGATCAAGGAGAATTAAATGACATAGAGACTAAAAGCACCATTCTGAGGATAATAAGTCCAGCAGCTGGTTCTTTGAAAAGAAAAACAAAATTGACAAGCCTTTAAGCACATTCATCAAGAAAAAAGAGAGAGGACCCAAATACACACAATCAGAAATGAAAGAAAAAGATTACAACTGATACTACAGAAATACAAAGAATTGGAAGAAATTACTATGAAGAACTATATGCCAAGAAATTGGAAAACCTAGGTGAAATGAACACATTTATAGAAAAATATAATCTTCCAAAACTCAATTAAGAAAATGCAGAAAGCCTGAACAGACCAGTAACAGTTGACAAAATTGAAGCAGGAATCAAAAACCTACTGACACACAAAAAAGCCCTGGACTGGACGGTTTCACAGGAGAGTCCTACAAAGCATTTAAGAAGAGCTAACCCCTATCTTTCACATACTATTTCAAAAAATCCAAGAAGATGGAAGACTCCCAAACTCTTTTTATGAAGGCAGCATCATCCTAATCCCAAAACCAGATAAAGATACAACAAAGAAAGAAAACTTCAAGCCAATATCGCTGATGAACATAGATGCTAAAATCCTCAACAAAATATTGCCAAACCATGTCCAGCAATACATTAAAATGATCATACACCACGATCAAGTGGGATTCATCCCAGGGATGCAAGGATGGTACAATATTGACAAAACAATAAATGTAATGTATCACATAAACAAACCAAGGACAAAAATCACATGATCATATCAATAGATGCGGGAAATGTATTTGATAAGATTGCACCCATTTATGATTAAAACACTCAGCAAAGTGGGCGTAAAGGGAGCATTCCTCAACCTAATAAAGGCCATATACAAGAGACCTACAGCTAACATTATACTCAATGGGCAAAAACTAAAAAGTTTCCCTCTAAGATCAAGAACAAGACAAGGATGCCCACTTTCACCACTCCTATTCAACATAGTACTGGAAGTCCCAGCCACAGCAATCAGACAAGGAAAAGAAATAAAAGGCATCCAAACTGGAAAAAAAGGAAACAAAACTCTCATTTTTTTCAGATGACATGATAGTGTACATAGAAAATCCTACAGACTGCAAGAAAAAAGCCAACCTAATAAATAAATTTGTGAAAACAGCAGGATACAACGTCAATATTCAGAAATCAAAGGTATTTTTGTACACCAACAATGTAATACAGAAACAGACACCAGGAAAAAATCCCATTTGATACAGCAACTAGAAAAATAAAATACCTAGGAATAAACCTAACCAAGAAGGTAAAAGACCTGTACTCAGAAAGCTATACAACACTGAAGAGAGAAATTAAGAAAGACACAAACAAATGGAAGCATATACTGTGTTGATGGGTTGGAACAATTAACATCATCAAAATGTCCATACTTCCCAAAGCAATTTATAGATTCAATGCAATACCTATTAAAGTACCAATGGCATATATCACAGATATAGAACAAACACTTCAAAAATTTATATGGGAGATCACTACCTCAGAGATATCTGAATGATCATGCTGCAGCTGCCTGCATTTCCTAAGGGATGATATTTTGGATGGATTTTGGGTGGGAGAAGGAACTCCAGGCACAGCCTAGGATTGGGGTGGCCTGGCAGACGGTAGCAGGGTTGTTTTTCTCTGGGTGTTCTGGAGAGGACAGGCTCTAAGGCAGAAGCCTGCCATTCTTCCAAAATTGTGTAGCTTTTGTATCTTATGTTGTTTAGTTTATAAACTAATCCTATAGAAATAAGGTAATTGAAAACTAACAGGGGGAATGATAGAAAAACTCAAGAGTTAAAGATTTTAGCATTAAATGATAGGCTTAAGTGAGTAATGTATGTGGAAAGCTGTTATTCCAAAACTGTGTAGTTTTAGAATAAAGGCTCGTTTCCTTTATGACCAAAACTTTGCCTCCAGAATTTTGCTTAGAAGATGGCAGCAGGCACCAGGACCCCACTTGCTATTCAGTAAGACTGCCACCGTATATGCTGATACAAGTGTGTTCCTCCCTCCTCTGGGCACAGCTCTATCAGAGGAGCTCCTGAGTCTGGCACCCAGACCTTCCTTAATTTCCCCCAATCTATCTGTCCAACAATATCTCCATCTTTTCCATACTATAAACCCTTCACTCTAACCATTTCAATCTACTGTTTCTTTCCCAAACTCACCATTCATGAATGAATGAATTCAGCCATTCATCACTTATGTGATGGTAAAAAAAAAATGTATATGGAACCATAAACAACCTGAATAGCTGTAGCCATTTTGAGAAAGAAGAACAAAGTAAGAGGGATCACCATACCTGATATCAAACTGTATTACAAGGCCACTTAATCAAAACAGACTGGTACCTGCATAAAAACAGACACATGGACCAATGGAACAAAATAGAGAGCCCAGAAAATAAACTCAAGTCTCTATGGTCAATTACTATTTGACAAAGGGGCCAGCAGCATAAAATGGAACAAAAGTAGCCTTTTCAACAAATGGTGTTGGGAGAGCTGGACAACTATATGCAAAAAAATGAACCTTGATTACCAATTTACACCATACACAAAAATAAATTCAAGGTGGATAAAAGACTTAAATATAAGTCATGACACCATAAAAGTCCTTCAGGACAACATAGGCAGGAAAATCTCAGATATTAAACACAGCAATATTTTCACCAATATGTCCCCTAGAACAAGGGACATAAAGGAAAGAATAAACAAATGGGATCTCATCAAATTAAAAGGCTTCTGCATGGCTAAAGAAAACAGCATTAAAATTAAAAGAGAACCAACAGTATGGGAAAACATATTTGCCAATGATACCTCGGACAAGGGTTTGATCTAAAAATATATATATAGAATTCACACGACTCCACTCTAGGAAGACAACCAACCCAATTAAAAAATGGGCAAAGGACTTGAACAGACAATTCTCCAAGTAGGACATAAAAAGGGTCCAGAGACATATGAAAAGATGCTCAGCATCACTAGCCATCAGAGAGATGCAAATTAAAACCACCATGAGATACCACTTCACACCAGTGAGAATGGTCATTATAAACAAAGCAACAAACAAGAAGTGTTGGAGAGGTTGTGGAGAAAAGGGAACCCTAGTGCACTGTTGGTGGGATTGCAGACTGGTACAGCCACTATGGAAAAGAATATGGAATTTCCTCAGAAAAATAAAAATAGAACTGCCTTTGATTCAGCAATTCCACTGCTAGGATTATATCCTAAACACCAATCCAAAAGAACCTACGCACCCCAGTGTTCATAGCAGCACAATTTACAACAGCAAGTACTAGAAGCAACCTAAGTGCCCATCAGTAAATGAGTGGATCAAAACACTGTGGTACATTTACACAATGGAATACTACACAGCAGAAAGAAAGAAAGAGCTGCTACCTTTTGCGACAGCATGGATGGAACTGGAGAGCAATACGCTAAGTGAAATAAGCCAGTCAGTGAAAGACAAATACCATATGATCTCACCTTTAAGTGGAACCTAATCAACAAAACAAGCAAGGAAAATATAACCAGAGACATTGAAATTAAGAACAAATGGAAAGTAACCAGAAGAGAGATGGGAGGGGATAGTGATGGGAAAAAGGTGAAGGGTTTTCAGAAAAAAACTATAAAGGACACGTGGACAAAGACAAGGGAGGGTGGAATCAGGGGAGGGAGGTGGGCATGGCTGGGGTGTGGGCGAGAGGTTAGGGGAAATGCAGAAAACTATACTTGAATAACAATGATTTTTTTTTAAAAAACACAAAGTATGGTATATCAGTTAATGGAATTCTCTTCAGCAATAAAAAGAAATGAGTTACCAAGTCACACACAAAAAGAACAATTGTGATATAGTTGAACAACCTGAACAAAGAGTGGTTTAAATTTAAAAGAATGATAAATTCAAATTCAGGCTGGATGCAAGAAATTAGCCACCATCAAGTGGTAATGACATTGTCACAAATAGGTATGTTTTTCTCAGTTAACAAAATGCTTTGAAAGAAATAATTGAATAATACACCCAACACACTAATCTCAAATTGTAGATTCCTAAATTAGATTATTTTTTAGTTCAGGCCTTTCTGTTCCTCTAAAACTGGACATTTCAGGGTGAGCACTGACTGATATCGGTTCTTTCCAATTGGTTTCTGGTGGTGTTACTTAAATTCTATCTTATTTCTCTTAGTTTGGAGACCACATCAGCTTGCTTTGTATGAAGCTTACATTTGGGAGGACCTTCAGAAAACCTAAAACCAAAGTTTTCTGTAGTGTCCACAATACCATCTTCTCATGCAGAACCATTGTTTTCATGACTACCAACCTGTTCACTTATCTGACATTCAACAGCATCCAAAATATCTTGTAGAGACTGGTTACTAAGTAAGCACCATTTTGCTCCTCAGCACAAGGTGACACAGCTCACCTCCAACTTCTGTCTTTGAAATACAATATACCCTAATCTCTGAATTTTATTCTGATTCCCTAAACAGGTTGATGGTAGAAAATGAAGCTGGAATAGATTTTGTAAATTTAATTGGATTAGCCATGGCAGGTGCTTCCCTGGGCCTCAGCCTGTAAAATATACTGCTTGACCCACTGTGTCTGTTCATCTTGTGAATTTTCCTTCCCCTATGACATGCCTTCTTATTTGTCACTGGCCTATGGTCATTGTGATTTTGGAGAAGCTCATGGAAATAAACCTGTCAAAAGTTCATGGTGCCATGTATCTGGTCCCAGTTTTTGTTTTTGGTGTGACAGATTAGAGATCTCTGGCAGCAGCAGAAAAACATCAGGCCCACTCAGAGTACTTGGTATAATTTGGGATGAAGTTCATTCATGTACCTTGCATTTAAAACACCTGCTACCTGTGTTACTTTCTGTAACTTGTAGCATAAGTCAATAAAAGATGAAGACACAAGCCTAAAACTAAGTTTTAGTCAGAGGGTCAGTCACATTAGACATTATTTGAAGTTAATTTTTGATCTGTTGCAGATGTTAGTTTTATAATCTTCTCTGCATCTGGAAACATTTTATAAATAATGGCCAGAATGACAAATCTTAAGACCTTAAAATGTGTCTAACCTTTGTGTCCAGTAGAAAGCCCTCATATTTCCAATAACTTGGTTTGGGGGGAAAATAATTTGAGCTGTTGGTGTGGAGGACCCGGCAGAAACTTACACATAACCCAATTCTGTCTTAAAGTGTGGAAAAAACTGCCTGCCCTGTCCTGGTGTCCTTTACCCTCAAATTCACCATCACCGACTTTTGCAACACAGAAGGCGTGAGGCCAGGGTCTATGGAAGTTGTACTGCACAAAGTCAGTTGTAAAAAACTGGTGAGAATACATGATAAAATCTCCTCAATTTTTTCAGCTTTCTCTCCACTCTCATTGAATTTTCTTTCTAAACTTTATAATGATGACAATTGGTAAGGAACAGTTTTGGGTCAAATGTGGAATTGCCACAAATAAGTGATGTGACATGAAATCAGCAAACTTGCCTTTTGGATTCCTTATCAGTAATATTGAGTTACAAAGCAATTATCATACAGTGTTATTTTCTTTGGTTAAGTGTGGAAAGAATATTTTTATTTTAAAATATTTTGTTTTAAAATTCAGTAAGAAAATGCTGGCCTTAACTGCCATGTTAGATCATTTTGCCTTGATAGACATATTTAGAATACTTCATCCAAAAACTGTACTTTAATATTTTTTCCTGGTGCACATGAAACATTTACAAAATA
>VMDR010011191.1:0-29054 GCA_007922815.1 Macrotus californicus | reverse complement strand
CCATCCTAAATTTGATGACTTAAAGAAGCAACAATTTTCTTATTTTGCAAACAAATCTGCAATTTGGGCAGGGTTATCTGGAAAGACATGTGGCATTAGCTTGACAAAAACCTGGAGCATTCACTTCCAAACTGGCTGGATATTCACTGAGGGCTCTGTTGGGCCTGAGAGTAGGTTCCATTTGGGACTCTCCATTTGGCTTGGGTTTTCTTATGGCAAGGTGGAGGGTTGCAAGGATGAGTAATCCAAGAATGAGCTATCATGAAACTGTATTATTTTTTAAGACCTGGGCTTGGAATTAATATAGCATCATTTCCCCCTTTTCTATTTTTTAGAAACGAGTTAGTCAGACCAGCACATATTCAAAGGGACAGAAATTAGATTCTATCTCTTGATGGGAGGAGTGTCACAAAATTGTGAACATGTTTTAAAATTTCAAAATGTACCCATTGGCCACAATTTATTTTTATTTGTCCCACATGCAAAAAACATCCATAAATTCACCACTTTCCGGAATTCCCATTATACCTGGCTTTAGGTCAAGACTTAGAATCTTATCATAGAGTCAGATCTGGGTACAAATGAAGCCTCTGGGGTGAGAATTTTTTTTTTTTTTTTGCATGTGCCTTTCCTCTTACTCTGACGACCTGTGAGCAAAATAAAAACTATATGCCCAACGTGTGATTTGGTGATATGCATTGAAAAACCATTATAGATACTGTGGTTGGAAATAGAGGAAAATGAAAGCACCTAACACTTACTGATTCATATTAATTTTGAAACCCAGCTAACCAAATATCATCAATTTCCTTTTTAGGTCTCAGTCCTACTACCTAGGAAAAATTTCCCTGATGCTCTTGGGTCTCCCCTCTAGGTTCTTGGTTCACATTTTAAAATATCTTTCCTTTTACATAAAATGTGCCCTGTATATGAAGCTGGGTAGTTTTATCATTCTGCTTCCTGCCCATGGACATTCTGGAGCTCAAAGGCCTCTTTGTATTTCACACCATTTCTCTCCCTTTCAGTCCATTCTGCCAAAATATTAATCAACAAGATCTTGTCATTACATATTTTTGTTTAAAAATGTAACTCTGTGTGGTAACAGCTGTTAACAAGACTTATGGTGATCATTTCACAATGTACACAAATATCAAATCATTATGGTATACACCAAAAACTAATATAATGTTATATGTCAATTATACCTCAATGATTGTCCATTCCCCGCCCTCCCCCCAAAAAAAACCTCTCTGGGCTTCCTATCATCCTTACTGAAGAATATTCCACTAGGACAAAAACCACACCTGCAAATGCCTTTACTATAACCCTTTCTCTCCCTTGGGATTCTTATAAAGCTGCTATGGTACCATAACTTTAAGATTATTAGATGTTCTATTGTTTAATTCAGAGATTCTGCCTGATGCCCTTAGATTCTCCGAGGAATGTAATTTCAAATGGTGTAACAGACATTACCCTAAATCTTTCTAAGGTATTATTAACAAAAGCTCTGACTTTTCATTTTGAGCTTTTCCCTGACACCCTTTCTTAATTTGGGAATCCTCTGCTGTACAAGGAGACTGAGAGTGAGAAATAATTTTATATTTAAATGTATCAAGTGTCAGATCTTTCATCTATTTTCTTAAAATTTACTTGAAAATTAAAGTTATTTTTTTTAATTCATCTCTACATACTTATCTGTGACCAAAAGAAGCCATTTGGTATTTTCAACATTCTGCCTGGAATTCCTAGTCAAATCAACCAGTTCATTAGATACCTTTTGTATTTTCTATGTTACTGAAGATGATGGTTTTGCTAAAATTTCTGCCACTAATACGAATCATTTTTCCTAGTTTTCCATAACAATCATCTCACTTTCTTTTGGCCCTCTAATAGGCTCCTCAGGGGCCATCAGGCTTCCACTAACGGTCTCGATTCAAACCCCTCTCCACTTTTTCCCACTGCCCCATCCCAGAGTCAATGCCCCTTGTCTTAGGTTGTTACAGCAGGCATCCAACTTCCAATTCTCAGAATCTTTCGCAATTATCTATTACCACATGGACACCATCTTCTCAAACAGTGGCTTAAAACAATACTAATACTTATTTTGCCCACAAATCTGGGGGTTGACAAGGCTTGGGTAGGCAGTTCTCACTCAGGATCAGTCATACGCAGCTGTAGTCAGACAGGCTAGGACTGAAACCATCACAAAGGCTTCATCACTCACGACTGACGCCTATACTGGGAAGACTCACACTGCTGGGGGCTGGACCAGCTAGGATCCCTCAGGCACCACATTCTCAGTCTGGTACCTCCTCATGGTCCTTCCATGTGGTAGACACAGGGTGGGTGGATGTCTTACATGGCAGCAAAAGCCCCTAGAGAGAGTGTCCTAGGAGACACTGGCAGCAGCTATACAGGCTTTTCCAGCCTCATCTTGGAAGTCACCCAGGATCTCCTTGCCAGCATTTTATTTGTCAAGGCAACCCCAAAGACCTCCCAGGTTTTAGGAGGGGGTGGGACATGGATGCCAGTTCTTCATTTGTCCCTCTGATAAAGAATCTACACACAGTTTTGCTCCAGAAATACTTTAAGGACCATTAATTTCAGCAGGAAAGGCAATCCAAACTTCTGATAATGGAACAAGTTTATGTCAATAATGTTATAAGCATCCCATGTGTGAGGCGGTTGATTTGTGTGGTCAGGAGGAAGATGAGACCTTTTTTTTTTAAGATTTTATTTATTTACTTTTAGAGTGAAGGGAAGGGAGGGCGAAAGAGAGGGAGAGAAGCATCAGTGTGTGAGAGGTACCAATTGCCTCTCACAAGGCCCCCACCCAGGGACCTGGTCTGCAACCAGGCATGTGCCCTGACTTGAGGATTGAACCCGCAACCTTTCAATTCATAGGCCAATGCTCAATTCACTGAGCCACACCAGGGCATATAGTCTTTTTTTAAAGGTGATGATGTCAACCTGCCAAAAATGTAGATTGGGAGAGTAAATTGGAGGGAATCTAGAGGAAGGGAAGATATCAAGTTCTTAACACAAACATAGATACATCTTTTTAGGAAAATTAGACTGTTACTTAGGACAAAGAAGGTTGAAAATGATACTCTCTTTTCAAATTTAGGGAAACTCCAAGGTATAACACTATGTTCTAAGAATATCAGGCTTGGGAAACTTGCTCCATTGGAGGCTGGCAGGAAACTCCCTTTGAACAGAGATCAATATCTTCATACCTTGCTCTGCTAATGGAAGTAGGGAACTTGCTCTCAATCCTTATGGCCTTTGAGAAAGTTACAAGGCATATTTCCTTATGTTCTCTTCATATGTATTCTCAGTAGAAATCAACCAGTGACTCTGTTATTATAATTTAACATTTTCTTTTTTATCTGAGAATCTCATACCTTTGCTATAAGAGTATTCAAGTTCAAAGTCATAACAAAAATTGGGGAGGCAATACCAAGCCAAGCCACATGAATTTTGCTACTCTACTCCCGGGCCACTTTGTCTCTAAGCCTCATTTTATTCTTATGTATAAAAGAACTGGTGGATGTTGACTTCTATAGCTGACTCCTATAAACATGGCTGTATGAGTATTGGATTAAGAAGTGAATAGAAAGCATAAAATCTCTTTTAACTAATATCTCTTCCAAGCCCCTCTCATGATGCTTTCACTGTGGGGTTAGGTGGGTGAATTTCCTTTCTTTCTTTCTTTCTTTCTCTCTTTCTTTCTTCTCCTTCCTTCTTTCCTTTCTTCTCCTTTCTTATTTTTTTCTTCCTTTCATTCATTCATTAAGTCATTAAGTCATTCATTCAAAAGGTCTAAATTTTTTATGTCTAAACCATTATTAGATCTAGATTAATCCCAGAAAAGCAGTGCTATCTGACACAGTCCACTTTTAAGAATGTTTTTGTACCTCTGTGTGTATCTGGTCTGTAACTCTTTGACAGCACCAGCCCTCTGTGTTCAGTGGTTGTTTCATACATTTACACTTTTGGCCCCTGCATTTAGCACAAGTCATTCTGCACTGCTGTTTGTTTTTTAGTGGTTTTATCTTGCTCCTTTATCTATACCACATGTTTCACAATGCTTAGCATATTTGTAGGCCCTCTATAAAAATATGAAAAAAAAATGATTTGTTTTTCCATCATCACCTTGCAAAATGCCTATGTACATTGAGCCAGAGTTGGAAGTTGGAGATGATGATGTTTCTAAACCGGGTACAAACACAGAACTTCTTGCCTCTGCCATTTTGAGAAAGTTATGTGAATGCTGAAGATCAGATAAGAAAGGGGCTGGCAGATGCTTCAAGACCAGTCCATTCTGCAAAACCCCAGGGAGTACATTGGTGGCTGCCCTTCCTCCCACACAGCTGCAATATGTGTGGCCCAGTTCTTTACCAACCCTGATTCATTTCCCATCGCTGACCTCATCTCTCTAGTCCACTTATATTAGGTCACTACATATTTTAAACTCGGTTTCCAGGAATAGAACTGTTGTCATAATCAGCTCTCAGCTAAGCAGTAAGAGCCATAACATGAGTCTAATATCGCATGGCAAGCACACTTGGATTAGGCTAGGATTGCTTAAATGTTGGCACTCTAAAATCCAAGGACAGTATTTACACACTTTTCCATAATGATGGCCTACTACATTTGGCTTCTTTATGCTACAATCAACTGAAAACATTTCATTTTTGAGAATCTCTTATCTTCTAATCAATCTGGCTTGGTAGATCTTGTTATTCCTTATTATTTTTGAAACTATTAAACTAAACAATAAGCAATCTTTCAGGGAAATGTTGCAAGGGAGGCAGCCACTGGAGAGAGTCACTAGTTCTATTTCTGATAACTAATCAGTTCTGTTCCCTCTACATAATTAAATTACTGAGATTGTTCTTTTGTTCAAATAATCTCATCTGGGGCAGGGATTTCCCCTTTGCCTTCTTCCAATTTAATTTCTGTTTTTAACAAATATAAGTATAGTGAGAACTTACGGTGGTGGTCTTTCTTGTACTTTTATTGCCAGTTGTGGACATTTTATAGTCACAATAATGATTCTCACAAGTTCTTGAAGTGACCACATGGAAGTGCAGACCGGATGGGGAGAGGAAACAAGACTCCCTCTGTGTGATGTATTTTCAAGTATCCAACGGGAGCCCTTTACTTCAGATTCAGATACACTCGGATCTGAACCCTCCCGAGCCATGCCACCTGGATAACTGACAACTCTTTATGAGCCTCAGTGCCCACTTCTGTGTAACAGAGTGGCAACCTCTTAAAGGGAAGGAGCATTGTCTAGGTTAAGTGAGAAAATGCTTCTGAAGTATTCAGCACTAAGCCAGGAGCATCATGAGCTCAACCAATAGTATCATTATTACATCTCAAATAATGTCTGTTTCCTGTGATTCTACTGGGAAAAAGGATTCAAAACCCTCTTGGCATAGGGGTGTCAGCGATTTCAGTTTTTATTTTCAAGTTCATGGGGTCCCTCCTTGAAGCTTTGCAAATGTGGAGCACACCGTTTGCCTTGGGGGTGTCAGTCATTTCAGGGTTTCTCCACATCCCAGAACAATTTTTTTTTATCCACTATAGACATATTTAGGATTTCCTGGCAGAGGCCATGCTGACTGAATAAAATGAGCTCAGGCTTTATAGCTGGAGGCCTGGGTGACCCTGGAAAATTCATTAGCATCTCCAGGCCTCCATGTTCTCAGCAATAAAAGAGGTATAAGCCTTGCTCTGAAAGGTGGTCATGAGTGTAAAAGAAGTGAGATCACTATATAAAATGTTTTAGTTTATTGCTGAGTAAAAGAGAGAGGCACAATATGGACAATCTATCATGTCTCCTTTCTTCCAACTAATAAATATTCCTTTTCCTCTCCTCCATCCTCATGGCACATGCCGCCAGTGTTTGGATCACCTACTCTGTAGCTGGTCATTCTCCCTTAGGAGACAATAGGGTAAGGCTGAGTAGGTCTCAGTCACAGGAAACTCTTTGCCCAGAGAGAAAAAGAAGTCTGGTAGCAGAAACCTGTCACCGTCCCTTACTGGCCACTAGCAGACATCTGATTCCCATGGGCAGAATGAGATTGCTACAAGAAAACAGGCCATGTGCATATATATACAGAGTGGTGTTTCATGGGATTAGGTGGGTGATGAAACAATAATCATTATAACTTTACAACCTAGATATAAAAGAGACAGAGTAAAGAAGGACCAGTTCTCTTGTTACATATTGTCATTTAATCCTTTTACCTTTCGGCAAGTCGATGTATTTTCTTATAAATCAGCAAGAAGCAGACTCAGGTATCTGAGAGGAGGAATGGACCATAGATGCCACGGGGCACAATCTGCATTTCACAGAAATCAACAAACCCAAGACCAGAGACGGTAAGGAAACATGTCGAAGGTCAGGCATTGCCATTTGTTTTAAAACTACCTCTCGAGACACCTCATGACACACACTGCCTCTTCTGGAAAGTCAGGTAAGAGTTGCCCTAACCAAACTTTGAAATAAGGTCAGTTTTAAAGGCCAGTGACAGCCACCTTCTCTTCTATTATTCAGCAAATACTCATCCGAACTTGTTATCAGGAGACACAGACTGAGAGTGAAAGAATATAATTTTTCACATGTCAGGAAGCCAGAAGTAAAGGAACATTCACTTCCTGGAGAAAGGCGATATCATAAATTGTCATGAAATACCGACTTCTCATGAGCTGTTTGTGAAATCTTGGCTTCTTGAAAACAAACCAAAGGTACTGGGGAGTAAAATCCATAACCGTGTGCGTGCTGCGTGGGTGTGTTGGATAGAATGAGCATGGGATTGGACCTCAGGAACAATCCACTGGAAAGAAGGATGCACTGTTTCTCAACAAAGGGAGACAAAGAAAGAAACCAACTTTTGTTTAGCTTTCCTTGGTCTTGGGAATGTCTGCAAATGGCAGAGTCAGGGTTTCAACCCAAATTCAATAAAGTTTAGAACCCAGGTTATTTCCCAATACAGCAAACAAATGTCCCAACTCCAACCTACTCCTGGCAGGTTGACCAGCAAGCCTCTCTTACAGCAGGGTGATTGTAGTCTCTACTGCCAGGAATTGTGTTCAGGGTTGGGGGCAAGGCCAGAGCTCCAACGTGCTTGATGTGAAGGCTGAAATTGCAGGAACGATTCCAGATGAACCAGTCATCACAGTACGGGAAGTCAATTTTCATAAACCAACATCTGTAGGCACCTTCATCACACCATAATGTAGACAGACTGAACTGATTAGTTAAACTAATAGTTAAGACTATACCTTGTTTGGAAACCTAAATGTTTAAGATAAGAGAGGAGTAGCTTGTCCAAACACAGACTGTCAACTGTCAAGAGGGAGATTCAGAGAGTGGGAATTCCCCTTACCATGACAAGCCAAATATTTCAACACTAAAGTTTTGATGACATATTATAGGGAGTGTAACCAATTTTCATATTTTAAAAAATAACAGTTCAAACTTCATATCCAAACGTTTCTCCATCTTGTAAAATCATTGAACTCCAAGGGTTCTTACCCACCTCTCCTCCTCTGAGCAAGGGCATGGGCCTCCACGGAATACATTCATTAGGAGCTCAGAAGGGGGGAGCAGCAAGTCCTCACTGTTCAAGGCCACTTATTGAGTGGTCCTGGGTCCAGACAAGGGGAGGTTTTTTAAAAACAAAACACTTGAGGTAACAAAAGGCTCCTTCCCCCTCCGTCTCCTAGTCCATAGGCAGGACTTGAGGGTAAATCCCTCCTCTGGAATTGAGATGCTGGAATTCCAGCCCATCCCTCTGTTCTCTCCAATATCTCTGTTCCATAGGGGTCATCAGGTCAGTAATGCTCACTGGCCATTTAGGAAGTGACAGTTACCATTTATAGCCCAGTGACTTGGGACTCACTCAGCTCCTCTAAACCCCTCAGTGTCCTCATTTATAAAACTGGAAATGATAAAAAGCCTGCTTTAAAAGTCTAATCCTGCATGATAAGTGGGATAACATACATACAGCACTTAGCATATGTTATGGATCACAAAATACAAATCCACAGAACAGAGTACAGCGATGCTCAAGCTTGACTCCTGTGCTGCTAATTTCTCCTCTGGCTGCTCTGGCACTTTGAGTCTCAGGCCCTGGACCCTGTGTCTTAAGGGTAAGATATGCCTCTTCTAGACAGAATCCATGAACCTTGTATTTCTATTCTCTGTAGGAAAAAGTGCATCCCTTTCCCATCTCTTACATTTTGAACCGATCGTCTTCTTCTCTGATCTCCAGGCCCAGAATCTCTTGCACTAGTCTCTCTCCCAAAATACCTGCCCAGGTCGAATTTCATGGTTCTTTTTTTTTAGCACCTGCTCTTAATTAACTCAAAACTTGTCCGTTTTTCTTTTAGGCCTTACTTTGTTTTTTCAGGCACTTCTCTTAGATTGCATTCTTTGTTTGCTAACTCCTGGATCCACATAGATTCTTCTACTTTCCACAATTGCTTATCCCAAACAACTGCATCAACATGGTGAGTTTCGAAATAGAGGTGGAGGGAAGGTTGGGCCGGGGGTGGGGGGTGTTATTAATTTGTTCATCCATGTATTACTCATAAACTACCTTTTGAGTACCTCAGAGGAAATGCATATCAATATAAAATAATTCCAGTCCTCAAGAAACTTAATTTGGGGGAAGATAAACACGAAACTTAGTACAATGTCATTGGCTATACATTAGAATCACCTTGGTACATTAAATAGAGAAGCATGACCCCAACTGAGATGAGTGGAATTAAAAACCCTAATTAGGGCCTGAGTGTTGATGTGTTTTGATAGCTTTCCAGGTGACTCTATGGTTCACGTAAGTTTGAGAATCACTTGAAGAGAGGGAAACAGGGGATGCCTTGATATGACAAAGAAGAGGCTCTTATCCTAAGTGATAAGCTACCAATGTCTCCCTAAAAGAGATGATACCTGAGTTAAACCTAAACAGCTGAGCTGTCTGGGTGAAGATGTGGGAAAGCCACATCCTCTAAGCATGAAGGAGCAAGGTGAATTCACAGAACTGCAAGTAATTCTGGGGAGACTTCAGAGTGCCAAAGTTCTGGGACTTTTATCTGGCAGGGGAAGGGGGGCCACTAAAGTACCATTAGCAGGGAAATTGTGTGATTAGTCTTACGCACCTCTGAAGTACCAGGACATCAACTGGGGAAGGACTTTTACTGTAACTTTACCCCGACAAGAACTATCTCCCCTTTAATAAAACTTTCAAAACTCTCGGCACCTCCCTTGGTTTCAGACGTTACAAACAGGAAACTCTACCCGCGAGCTAACCTTCACCCTATCCTTTCCTGAAACAAAGAACAGCTGTTCTCCTATTTGGATATGCTCAAGATAAAGAAGGGCCCCTTGGTATTCTCAGCTGACTGCAAAGAATGACTTGGCTTCATACGGATTAGTCACAGGTACATGCAGATGGCTTCAGAGTCAAGTGTATTGAGACATTTTTATTTTTGAAAGTATTTTGACTCTGATAGGGTACTGTCACCATTGGCAGGGGAAACCCAGGGATCACACCTGCTACAGAGAAAATATAATTCATTCCCTGGAAGATGGCCTGAGCTTCAAAGAATGAAGCAGTAATGACATTTGAAGTGTTCTTGCCCTAACCTTCAGCACGCAGGCCCTTTTACATGCCAACAAAAGCTTTTGGAATAGCTTTAGATGTTATTTATGGTGGAGACGCTATGTGGTTTGTTCATGTTTTAGTTTTGATCTTTGCCTTAAATCTAAGGTACAATATCCATTTCATAACAATATTTCAGGCAAGAAGAAGGAGGAGCAGAAGGAGAATATTCAAGTTAATGTGTGTTTTAATTGTGAAATAATCTGATTCCAAAAGTGCTGAAATATATGCATGGGAGTAGGGACAGGAAAAGATACAATCTATAACTGAAAACTTCCAGGAGGGAAATCAAAGATTTTTAAAAGGTTCTAGGAATTTTATAATCAATAGCCTTGAAAAGTCTGTTTTTAGACAGAGAAATCTGAGGCCCAGGAAGACCAGGAGACTTGTTTCAGGTTGCACAGGGAATTACTTGATTTAAAAATAAAAATTAAAAAAAGCCAGAGATAGAAATCTCATCTCCCCTCCTCAAGTTTGGCTTGCTTTCCATGATGTGAGAATACTCCAAATAACTTCTGAGAAGAAAAAACACCTCATCACTCCTCTTTATATTTATGGCAGGGATAAAGAGATAAAGCATGTAAATAAATAAATGCTTATCATAACTAAGTATACTTTAGTAAAGAAATGAGCAAAATATCACTGTGTTCCAGTTCTCAACACACTCTTTTGTTAATTTATTCAATAGTTGTCATCCTCAGCAGGTGACGCTTGAATATCCAATTGCACTTGGGTGTGTCAGAATGACTAGTTTTATGTGTTCTTCAAGGCTAATTATTATCTTTAACACCTTTTGATATGCTAACCAAGGCAGTAAGAGTCAGATTTCTCAGGCGTTTACTAGTCATCACCTTCATCTCTCATATACATATTTTTTTTCTATTTTCAAACTGTTAATAAATGATTATATTTGAGCCTCATATGAACATCATAAAGCAGCTTTCCTTTAGTATTCTCCTGAGAAAATATATATTTAATTGACAGAATAGTGGTGGAAAATGTGGTATCAAACCATACAGTTTCAAATCTTTCCTCTGTCACTCACCCTCTGTGGGGACTTGAGTAGGTTTCTCACCCTTCTGTGCCGGTAGTGCCCTATCTGTAATCTGGAGCAATATGCACCCATTTGTAGAGTTAAATGGGGTAGTCCATGCAAAGTGTTTATCCAGTCACCTGGCATATTCTAACTGTCCACATTGCTAGCTAGACTAGTTACCCATTCATAAATTATGAATTGACGGCCTCTAATAACTAACATTTAAAGAATGCTTATTATTACCAAGTACCACTCTAAGAACTTCACAAGCAGTAACTCTAATTTTCATCTTGACTATTTGAGGTGAGAAATACTACTCCTACCTCTGTCTTACCAATGAGGAAGTTGAGACACAGAGAGGTAAAGTCACTTGTACAAAGGCTGGAAGATTGCAGAGCCCAGATTCGAGCTCAGAAAGTCTGGTTCGGTTCTCAGCTCTGCACTGTCACGTACTGGGATGGCCTGAGGCGATAGCCATGAGAACCACGTAGGCCCTGCTCTCCGGGAGCTCACAGAAATTCAGCAAGGGTGATGATCCCTAGAGGAGAAGTCGGCCCTCTGTGAAATGGTGGCACAGAAGAGAGTTCTGAACTCTTCCTGGGAGCTTGGGAAGTGTCAGTGACTCCCAGCCTTCCTGCCGTTCAGGTCTGCTTCTGCTGGCTCTGCCGGCCACACAGACACCCTGAGCTAAGAATCACAGCACTACCAAACCTCCTCCTCCCCACAGGAGTGCTTTCCTATGCTCAAAAGTCACACTCAGGTCCAGAGTCCCGGCCGTCTTTACATACAGGTCCTGTCATTTTCATGATAACCTTTCTAATGTTCTAAATTTCCTTTCTGTGGGTTGTCAAGCAAAAACATTCTTGGCACTCAGCAGCAACTCCTTGTTCAAAATGCTACACGCTACAAGGCCGATGATTCAGCGCACATTTCTTTAGTGCATCCAACCTATATATGAGATGCAGTGCCAGAAATGAATTCACATTTCTTTTAATACCTCAGTGCCATCTTTCCCGAGGGTGAGGGGCCTGTGTTTCTTCCGTGTCCAGTTTTTCATACGTATATTATGATTTCTGCTTTTGCAAAACAGGACATTGTTTAACCAAGTCCTTATGGGAGGAAGCACAGCCCAGCAAGCAGAACAATGATTTGAAAGTCTCGGGTTCTATTTTCAGCTCCACCGTTGACTAGCTGTGCATCCAGCCCTAGGAAGGTCAAAAGCTGAATGGCCTTACGTCTGACAACTTTCTCTGTATGTACAGCTCTGGATGGAAAACAAATCAGACATCTGGCTCTCAGCCTTGAGGAACTGTGGTCTTTGGAGAATAGATGAAAAGATGGGTAGTCACACTTTGTTTTGCTTTTTAAAATAAAAGAACAGAATAAACTCTCTGGGGGAGGGGAGGGTAGAGAATGAGTTGGCAGAGAATGGAAGAAAGAAACCGAATAACCTTTTAAACAATCCAGGGGTTAAAGGCTTGTTTAAATGATTCAGATCAAAATAGGCTCTTCAGAGTAAGTTGGAGTTGCCTGCATTTGCAAACGGAAGGGGCTAAGTTTCAAAAGACTTCTCCAAACTTGGACAATAGCAGGCTTCCAGAATACTGCTTGTAGGCCCAGGCAGGGACCACTGGCAGGGGAGGCTTGTGGGCACACTGGGAGGTACAGGCTCCCTCTAAAGCAGTTTGCTGCTACCCAGCACCAGCTGCCTGTCACGGGCAGAAGTAGCCACTGCTGCCTGAATAGCTGAGTTTTCAAGAGAAAGTAAGCAATTAGAATGTTGCCATTAGAACTCTGGAGTTTTAAGCGATGGAGCCTAACCAACATTTCATGAGGTACTGAGAAGGCACAGCCAAACATATCATGGTCTAGGCAATGCACTCCTCATGTCTCTTCCACCTGAGGATGGAATGCGGTTTCATAAGGGTTTTAATTACGGGCTCTGCTACGAATGAATACAAGCTATGCATAAGGCGCCAGCATTAGTAGTGACACTCGGCATTGGCTGTACATTGGAATATCTGAGAGTTTTAAAAACATGGATATGTAGGTTCCAACAGAAAGATTCTTATTTGACTAGAGTGAGCTGCAGTCTGAGCACTGGGCTTTTCAAATACTTCCCAGTGACTCTAACACACAATCACAACCGAGAGGGAGCAGTGAGGTTGTGTGGAAAAGTTTAAGAATTTCAGAAAGTCGGATGAGTTTTAACTTGAACAGCTAATCCCTGAAAGTGGGTCAGAAAATTGGCATTCAATATGAATTGCTCAAAAAAAACAAAAAAAAAAAAAACTAGGACTCAACTCTAGCATCGCTGCTGGTGGCCTTAATGTCTTCGGGTTCATTAGGAACCAGGGCTGACAACAGATTGTTGGGCAAACAAGGATATTGTTGTAAAGGTCAAACACAACAAAAGCCAAAGGACAAGTGCAGGCCTAAGCGTAGATGAGTGTTTATACGGGAGATTCATTTGTTGTCTGATGGCCGTGAACCGGGCAGTAGAGCAAAGGGAGCCTTTTACAATGAGGTCCAATCTCTGCCCACCTTCTAATGGCTGTAAAATTCACCATATGAAGCTAATAATTTGTGCATAAAACTAATACTTTCCATTTGTTCTTTCTTATTTTGTAGGCCTTATGCATTATAAAAACATGATTAAGTCTCACTGGTTATATCCCTGACTAGTTCATATTTTTGCTTTGGTGTCTGTTGCTCTATTTCTCATAAAAGACAGCAGGGTGGGTGGAGTATATTTGGTCACATGCAATGGGAAGTTAAATGAGGCATTTCCGCTTGTCTACGTGTTTCTGAAGAGGCCCCACATATCTGGTACCAACTTGCCCCACACTCTAAATCCTACCTATAAAGGGACCTGCTAAGAGGTTATGGAAGTGTTTCTACCCATGTTATCACATTGGTACCTCTGACCTATCGAGAGTGACTTTAAAGAAGCTGGCACTGAAGATTTCTTTGGAGTGTGTTACTAATTTAGTAAGTGTCCTCATTCTCACCCTCCACCCCGGACAGATGTGCTTCTTCTTTAACACAAACCAAAAGAGAGACAAGTCAATGGAACAAGCTGGAGAACTTCATACATGTCTTGTGACCTTTAAAGGACAAAGGGACTGAAGTCTGACTCATACTTCAAACATAGGACTGTGGCCTGGACTACTTTTGTCTGATGCCTAGGACTGGGCTATATAGGGACCAAGCAGCACTTCCAGAATATCGTGGGACAAGTGGGACCCTGCACAGGAAAGGCACATTGGGTCTTTTTAAGAGAGGTAGCCTGGAAAGGAGACAGGAACCCATGAGTGGGGCTGTGTCACTAGAAGCCAAGAGAATGAAGACGAGGAAGTTGTGAGCGGCTACCCTGAGAAGGCACATGTGGAGTCAGTGAGACAGTGACAGGGACATGCCCTGTAATGTAGGCAAAGAGCAGTATCTGAAAAAGAAAACACCAAAATGCCCACAAGATAAAAATGTCCGTTGGGATGCCCACTACACCAAGAGGATCGCAATGGCAGGTTACAATGGCACCAGTCAAGTTTATTTTACCTTTTTACCTTCTCCTTGCTCGCCTACCTTCCCTTGCCTATGTCTGGAAAGGCCAGAAATCACAGCTAGGAACGAGGGAAAGATACAGAGAGGCAACCAACCTGGCCTACCTCCTACTCCTGGATTTCCAACCCAAGTGATGGCAAAGCTGTGAGAGGAGACAGAGCTAAAATTTACGTGGATTAGACTTCCTGTTGAACTAAATGTTTGATTACCTTAAAAAATTTTATTTTCGGGGGACTTCCGGCCAAGATGGAGGCATAGGTAGACACACTGTGCCTCCTTACACAACCAAAACAAGGACAACAACAAATATTAAAACAAAAACCAACCAGAACTGACAGAAAATCGAACTGTATGGAAGTCCGAAAACCAAGGACTTACAGAAGAAACACTCACCCAGACTGGTAGGAGGGGCGGAGAGGACTCACAGGAGAGGACTCCAGGCAGGGCGGCAGCTGGCGGATCAGGGCGGGCAAGGTGCGGCCAGTGGATCCGGCGAGGTGGCTGCTGGTGGACCGGGCTGTCCCACACCCTTGTGCGGAGAAACCAGGACAACTGGGGATCGAGACAGACCCCGCAACCCAGAGTCCCAGCGTGGGGGAAATAAAGCCTCCAAGCCTCTAATTGAAAACTCCTGTGAGGTTTGAGGCAGCAGCAGCAGGAGAAACTCCCGGACTCACAGGAGAGCTCATTGGAGAGACCCACAGGGTCCTAGAGCGTACACAAGCCCACCCACCCGGGAATCAGCACCAGAGGGGCCCAATTGGACTGTGGGTAGCACAGAAAGTCACTGAAAACTGGCAGAGAGCAGAGCAACCGCCATTGTTCCCTCTCAGATCCCTCCCCCACAAACAGCGTCACAACGCAGCAACGTGGCTGCCCAGCCCTGGTGAACACCTAAGTTTCCGCCCCTTACTACGTAACAGGCGCGCCAAGACAAAAAAATGGCCCAAAGAACAGATCAAAGCTCCAGAAAAAATACAACTAAGTGACCAAGAGATAGCCAACCTATCAGATGCACAGTTCAAAACACTGGTAATCAGAATGCTCAGACTTGGTTAAATTTGGTCACAAATTAGATGAACAAATGAAGGCTACACTAAGTGAAATGAAGGAAAATGTACAGGGAACCAACAGTGATGGGAAGAAAACCGAGACTCAAATCAATGGTGTGGACCAGAAGAAAGAAAAAAACATTCAACCAGGACACAATGAAGAAACAAGAATTCAAAAAATGAGGAGAGGCTTAGGAACCTCCAGGATGTCCTTAAATGTTCCAATATCCGAATCATAGGGGTGCCAGAAGGAGAAGAGGAACAGAAAGAAATTGAAAACTTATTTGAACAAATAATGAAGGAGAACTTCCCCAATCTGGCAAAGGAAATAGACTTCCAGGGAGTCCAGGAAGCTCAGAGAGTCCCAAAGAAGTTGGACCGAAGGAGGAACACACCAAGGCACATCATAATTACATTACCCAAAATGAAAGATAAAGAGAGAATCTTAAAAGCAGCAAGAGAAAGGGAGATAGTAACCTACAAAGAAGTGCCCATAAGACTGTCAGCCGATTTCTCAAAGGAAACCTTACAGGCAAGAAGGGACTGGCAAGAAGTATTCCAAGTCATGAAAGGCAAGGACCTACATCCAAGATTACTCTATCCAGCAAAGCTATCATTTAGAATGGAAGGGCAGATAAAGTGCTTCCCGGATATGGTCAAGTTCAAGGAGTTCATCATCACCAAGCCCTTGTTATATGAAATGTTAAAGGGACTTGCCTAAGAAAAGGAAGATCAAAAATAGGAACAGTAAAATGACAACAAACTCACAGTTATTAACAACTGAACCTAAAACAAAAACAAACACAAACTAAGCAAACAACTAGAACAGGCACTGAATCACAAAAATGGAAATCACATGGAGGGTTATCATCAGGGGAGTGGGTGGGGAGAAAGGGGGAAAAGGTACAGGGAATAAGAAGCATAAATGGTAGGTAGAAGATAGACAGGGGGAGGTTAAGAATAGTATAGGAAATGTAGAAGCCAAAGAACTTATATATATGACCCATGGACATGAACTAAAGAGGGGGAATGTGGGTGGGAAGGGGTGTGCAGGGTGGAGGGGAATAAAGGGGGAAAATGGAACAACTGTAATAGCATAATCAATAAAATATATTTAAAAATAAAAAAAAATTTAAAGAAATTTATCTGGGCCCTGGCTGGTGCGACTCAGTGGATAGAGTGCTGGACTGCAAAGCAAAGGGTCACTGGTTTGATTCCCAGTCAGGGCACAAGCCTGGGTTGTGGGCCAGGTCCCTAGTAGGGAGTGCATGAGAGGCAACCTCATATTGATGTTTCTCTCCCTCTCTTCCTCCCTTCCCCTCTCTCTACAAATAAATAAATAAAATCTTTAAAAAAAAATTATTTTCATTTAATACCTGTTGGTACTCAGAAAAGCCAATGGAGAACTGCCCAGAGTTTTATTAGTTAGTGGAACTGAATGGTTGGGGATGAATGGTCAAAATATCAGATTTGAAGGGGCTAAAGCAAAACAATAATTGCTTTTTTATTGGTAGCCTAGACGGTCCAGCTTATACAGTAAGCCAGTTTAACTCGAACACATGAAATGTTTCTCTGGTGCAGATTCAAGTTCATCAGGGTGCAGGGTGATGTCACAGTCATCTTTGCAGATTCTCATCCCTGTAACAGCTTTGCTACCTCAGAGATGGATTGTGTTATGGAAACATTCCTTCAGGGTGCTGATGCTTTTTCCCAAGAAATGGGAAAAATAAACTGGTAAAACCTAGCTCACTCAGAAAACAAACAGGTCTTGTAAGAGCCTCTGACAGTTTGGTATGTGTTGTAAATCTATAGAATGGGATGCAGCATACAGCACTTTCAAACCCATTTGCCCATGGAATGCTTTCACGCCTCAAACTTGTGGCTTTCATTTCATCAATATTTTCTGAACACCTACTATGGGCAGGCATGAGGGATGGCGGTTGGGGATTAATTGACCACAGAAGATACTGTTCCTTCCCTGAAAGACTTTATATTTTCATGGGCTATTTACCTCACTCTCTTGTTCTGTAGAATTCTCTTGGGAGAGATCTCTTCTCTATGCCATCCTTCCAGGTTTCGGCCACTGAAAAGCAGTTGGTTAACACAAATACACAGATCCCCTGAGAAGACGCTGCTTTGTAAGAGAGGTGTTTTTATAAAACACAAGAAACACTGGTATTCACAACCAAGCATAACAAAAGTGCTTTGATTGCCTTTTCACTCTGTCCTTGGTCAGTTTTAGCTGAGAATGGAAATCCTTGGTAAAGTCACAAAGCCATCCACCTCTTTTCGCTTTTCTCCCTGGGGTCTGACTCCTTCCCTGTATAAGACATCAACTGTCTACATTTTCCTTCCTCTGCTCACTCAGAAAAGATCTGACAGCAGCCATTTAAATTTGTTTGGACTTCTATGAGGCATTTCCTGAGACAAGGGTTTCAGTTATATGTTGGTGATTGTTAGACAGGTTTTGGCACTTAATTTTCTTCTTTCTCATCAGCCTAACACACATGCACATACCAACATGCACACACGTATGTGCACACACACACACCGTCTCTCCCTTAAAATGGGCCAGATCTAAGGTCTTCTTACAGGTGAAATGAAAGTCCTGTGTTAAGCAACAGAAATTTCTCTACCTCATGGTTTCCTAAAGGATATCTCATCTGGGTATTTCTTATGCTACAGCTCTCCTCTATTCCCAAGTAGGTCTGTATCCGGTTAACTGTGGCACCTAAATCTTGATAAATGGTGCGAAGGAAAACAGGGAGAATGCAACTGGGAAAATTCCTCCTGGATCCTGGTAAAGCCCGAGGATGTTCAGCTTCCTGCAGAAAGTGGGTTAGCAGGGACTTGGTGCCTGAGTAGCTGTGAACTTATCAGCTGTCAAAAGGAAATGGCCCACTGGGCCTAGACATGCATAACTTCATCTTTCATTCCAGTCAGCACAGGCTCCATGGAAATTTCCATTATAGGAAGAAATCCAAATGTTCAGCCACTGTGCCCTGAAATTCAGTCTCTTTCTCCACATCCCCTGTGAATTGCTGACTCCACTCTCCCCCGTTTCACACCAACTGCCAGTTCTCAGCCCAATGGCTGTGGGCCCTGCATCTGGGGATCTCATCCATGAATCCTTGAGGGCGAGAGACAAAAACATAGGCTCAGTCATATACAACATCTGGATTCATAATTATCTGGATCATCAAAATCAGTTTACAAAGTCTTTTCAAGTTATTTTAGGACCTTGACCTCTTCAACATATTTCTCAAATATATCTCAACTCCTTCCACCTTTTGCCATCATTTATATAGATATATATATAATATATATATATATGTCACTATGTATGTATTTGTGTCTAGGCCACCATCACCTACAACTACAATAATAGGTGTCAAATAGTCATCCAACTTTCACTTTTGTCCTCTCCAATTGATTTTTCACATGTAAGAATAAATGACCTTAAAAATAAATCAGGGTTTCTACTTTGGCCTAGATAGAGTAATAGGACTAACTTGAAACAATGGGAAAACTAATGAAATATATATGTATATTTTGTTATATATAAAAACAATGTTATATAAAAGCAATGTGTGTATATATATATATATATATATATACTACATATATATATATATATATATACATATATGTAAACAATTTTCAGATGTTGACCCAAAGGTAGTGTAGGACTGTGGTCCAGCAAACAGACAATATGACTAGAAGTGACCGACTGTCCCAGCTTGCATGGGACTCCACGGGTTCCCAGAAAATGCAACTTGCAGTGCTGAAACTGGAAAGGTCCTGTCTAAACCAGGAAAAGTTTTTCATCCTAAAAGCCCTGTGATTTCACCAGCTGACTGCGTGTAGGAAGCCTCTACGCTGTAGCACAGAACTATACGAGGTCTCTCTGGAAAAAGTCCAGCCATTGTTAATATAACGAGAACAGTTTGTGCGACATCGATGCAACCTGGCAGCCAAGGAGAGTGGACTGGACTGTGCACGCCTGAAAAATGACAACTTCACTGCACTAGTCAGTGGGAGCAGTAGATGCCACTGAGTGAGCATGTGTACTGTGCAGCTATCGCATTAAAAATGACTGAGCAAGAAAGCAACAAATCTGCATCAAATTTTGCATTAAGCTTGAACATTCCTCCATGGGAACTATTCGGATGATTCAGAAGGATTTTGGGGACGATGCAATGAGAGCAGCACAAATAAAAGTGTGGCATAAATTCTTCAAGGATGGTCGAGAATCTGTTGAAAGTGATCCAAGTTCTGGAAGGCCTGCAACAAGCAGAACAGCTGAGAATGCTGAACGTGTACAGGCTGCAATCAGCAAAGATTGGTGACGGACAGTGCAAGAACTAGAAGCTGATCTGGGGATGCCAAAAACTACTGTGTCTGAGATTTTGACACAGGATCTTGGCATGAAACGTGTTGTGGCAAAATTCATTTCACAGCTTCAGCTACCAGAGCAGAAGGAACATCATGCTGCAGTTGCTAAGGACTTGATTCGAACTGCTACCAGTGAACCAGGTTTCCTCAAGAAGGTCATGACTTTGAAGGGACTGAGGCGTCATTGTCCTATGTACAATGTTTCTTGTATCTTGTATCTTTTTCCATAAATGTCTCTATTTTTCATATTGCATGGCTGGATACTTTCTGGACAGACCTCATATATGCAAAAATATACAAATATTTGGAAATTGATCCACAAATAAAGAGAAAAATCACAAAAGAAATTAAGAAAATGTTTTGATCTGAGCAAAAGTAAAACCACAAAATAGCAAAATTAGTGTAATGTAACTAAAACACTATTTAGAAATTTATAACATTAAATGGTTAAATTAGGAAAAAAGAAAGATTTATATATCAATAACCTTAACTTCTACTTTAGGAAACTAAAAAACAGAAGAAATTAAATGCAAAATAAGAAAATAAATTAATAAATAAAAGCTACTCTAATCAAACACTTACTATGACCCAGGCATTATGCCCAGGATTGTTCTAATCCAATTACAAATCATGATTATTATCCCACTTTTCTTTTTATTTATGAATTTATTAATTACAGCTGGTGTTCAATATTGTATTCATTTCAGGTGTGTAGCATAGCAGCCAGACACTTGTACAACTTACTAGTGATCCCCTCAGGAAGTTCGTACCCCCCGACTCCACACACGGTTATTGCAATATCATTGACTATATTTCTTATGCTGTACTTTACATCCCTGTGACTGTTTTGTATCTGCCAATTTACATTCTTACTCCCTTTGAAACTAGCTGCAGTTCACTAACTTTCCCAAATTAAGAGTCAGAGTTGTGATTTAAACTCAGATCTCTGTGTAGCATCCTGCAGATTTAATTGAGCATATTTATGCTGTTAAACATATTTTATCTTCCAGTTTGATATTTCTCTGTTTTAAATATACATATATTTATACAATATAAAAGAGCCTATCAAGCTTTATATGTATGTATTTTATGTATATAACATATACATATGTGTATACAAAATGTTTACAGTATACAGTAGAAAAATATAAAATGAAAAATCAAACTTCCTCTGTGTGTGTTTATATGTATTATATTTATATGTACATACAATACAAAATGTACATATACAACAGATGTGTATGTATAACATGTATATACAAATATATGTACACACACACTGATTCTTTATTAATCCAGAAGGAGAGGGCCCCATTCTCCTAGCATGTGGGACAAGAGTTCAGAGATGAGCCATTGCTGTCATCATCTCTGAAAATTGTTCTGTCAATGAAATGATCTACCATGAAGGCCATCTGCGGAAACCCAGGCTGTGACTAGAGCCCATGAATAATCTCCATTTGTTCCTGCCAGTCTTTTAAGCTCTGTGTTCTTGCGTCACAGAGACACGGATGGGCAGCTGGGAGTGTCACGGTGCACTCCATGGCCACCATTACTCACTCGTGTTACTATCTGCCCACAAGATTAAATCCAGCCTCCTCAGAACATTGGGCAATCAAACTTGTGTTCTTTCCATGAAAAGCCAAACGCATCTCTCTCCAAGCACAAAGTACTAACGGGTACTGCATGCCCGACTCCTATTTCTGGGACTGCTACATAATGACTGTGTCATCTTAGGCAAGTCGCTTTTGGATTCTGTTTTCTCATTAAAGATACTCAGGGTTTTTTGTTTGTTTGTTTGTTTGTTGTTTTTAGTTGTATAATGGAAGAAAGGAAGCATCTCCAACATCCTCTTGTAGGTGACCGTTTTCTACCCCTTCTCTCCCACACAGTGATAATCTCAACTTCCTTCTCAGTGTGACACCTGCATTACCTGTTCCCAGTCCCCATGCAGGTCAGATCACAGTATTCACCTGCTCCAGATCACCAGTGACTTTCCATTTCACTAGCGTAAACTCTTAAGTCCTTACCATGACCTTACAAAGGCCCCACAACATAATTCTCCTTCATCCTCCCTGCCCAAGCTCCCCCATTATTTCCCTGACTTTATTTGCTACTCCACCCACCTGCATTAGTTTGCTAGGGCCACCGTAACAAAATGCCACAGAATGGGTGACTTAAACAGTAGCAATTTATTTTCTCACCATCCTGGAGGCTGGAACTCCAAGATCAAAGTGTCAGTAGGTTTGGTGCTCTCCGGGTCTCTCTCCTTGGCTTGCAAACAGAGGTCTTCTCACAGTGTCTTCACATGGCCTTTTTTCTGGTGTTTGTTCTATGTCCAAATTTTCTCTTCTTATAAGGATGTCAGTAAAATAACATTAGGTCTCATTCTAATGGCCTCATTTGATTTAATCACATCTTAAAAGACCCTGTCTCCAACTATGGTCATGTTCTGATGTACTGGGGGTTAGGACTTCAACCCCAATGTGAAACTTGGGGGAACTCTATTCAACCAGTAACACCCTCAGTCTGCTACAGTGAAACTGGCCTTTTGTATGTTTTTTAAACACACTCTTGCCTTTGTACTCAAACTCTGTGAAGTACAAAAGGGGCTGCTGCAATCTTGTAACTTTAAGGATGCCTCCATAACCCAGTGAACATGTCAGCCCTTGGCTAGAACGCTATGTTCAGAAGACTTATCCCAAACTTCTTTTGGTCTATTTGCTTCTAACTCTTTTTCAATTTGTTCCCTTTGCCTTCTGAACTTCATATGACTTCATAGTTTGGCTTCCTTTGTTTCGTTCAACTCAGTCAGGGTATGACTTTTATCTTGACTTTTGGCATAGCTACTATATTAGATCATGCTAATTCATTCATTCAAAAAAGTGTACCAGGTTATGTGCCAGTGACTGTTAGAATCTAGGGATACATAGAAAAACATTAAGATTAGGATTAACAAGGATAGATAAATTCAGAAGTGGTATACATAGGGAACTGTCAGGTCCATGAGAACAGACTTTCAAATAAAGAGGCATCAGGAAGTCTTCTGGAAAGAGATGGCAATAGAGCTGAGGTTTGAAGAATGAATAACAGTTAACCAAACATTTAATGGACAAAGAATTGTCGAGGCAAAGTTAGGATCATGTGTGAAATTGTGGACACATGGAACAGCGTGATAAGGACAGAAGAAAGGGCACACTGAAAAGTGTCAGGTAATGAGGCTTTGTTGACATGGCGCTGGAGAATAAAAACATGATGTGCTGAGATGCTGCAACTTGGAAGCTCTAGGGAACATTAGCAAATTCTGAACAAGGAAATTATTTTGTCAGACCTCAAATTCAGGAAGTTTAGTCTGCCATTACTAAAGAGGGTGATTTCTAAGAGCCGGTTCTGGACAAAGGAGACTAGTTAGGGAGTTATTGTAGTAATTCTGCTGTGAAAAAACTAAGGACCAGAATCAAGGCAGAGGCAAAAGAAATAGAATGGAATGTATGGCTGCCCAATAAATTAAGGAAATTCAATCTGCAGGGTCGGTGTTGAGTGTAGACATGGGAGTCTCACAGGGAGAAAAATCTAAAAGAACTGTGAGGTTTCTGAGTTTGGCAATGCAAGAGATAATTACGGCATTCCTTATGAGGAAGAGAAAGAAATCAGTTGCAGACACAGTGAGGGTCTGTGGGACATCCAGAAGAGAAGTTGTATTTATCATTTTTTGTAACAGAGGATATATTTGGATTCAAGAAAACTTCACTTGGTTAAGGCCTGCCTAGTGGCCTTGTTCTACTTGGAAGAGTTCTGTTTTTCTAATCACACCTAAAAATCTTCAACAAAAGGAAGAATGCTGGAGTTGCTTTTTTATGAGACCAAGTATAACTAAAAAGATATAGCACAGTCACAACCCCTCCCCATCACTGCAGCATCTTCTAGGGCACAGATATCCCTTGGATCCCCAAAATGTGTGTAGGGGTCTCTGTATGACATGGCAAAAATATTGAACACACTCCAGTGCCCTCATAGTTTCCTCATGATCCCTACTGCAAACAAAATCTACTTATTAATGCAAAAGTATAGTGCTTCAAAAAATAACAAAGTGTTTTCTTTTGACTTCAAAAATCTAGTGAAGTAGGCAAAGAGACAATATTTTTTTGGTTTTCATTCTATTGATGAAGCCGCTGATGACTAAGGAGATTAAGTGACTTCTCCAAGGTCATCCTGAGTCTGTGGGGAACATCACACAGGTTGCCCCCAAAGAGCACACTTACAAAGGATATATAATCTGTTCCCCATAACAATTTAACAGCAATAGCAGTTTAATCTTCTAAGTAATCAACCCAGGCTTTTCCACTTACCAGTGAAATCACAAGTGGAAACTATAGAACTTGAAACTCTACCTTTCACATTTCTGTATTGATCCCATTTGATGGACAGTGGTATTAAGGGAATACCCTGTAGCATCTCCTGTTTCACAACCGAGCCCTTCAAAGCAGAGTAACCCACAGCACAGAAGGTGCTAAGTTCTCCTCTGGGCTCGAAAGGGTCGTTACATCCTGTTTTTTCTGTCTTACTGCTTAGGACTAACTAGCTTTCATTCAAATAATTATCATCATTATTATTTTTTATCAGTTCTATTAAGAATCTCCTAAATTTCAGTCTGGTCCAGAATACCTCCTGAGATCATATTCTTAGGATAGTGTCATAAAATATCATGTGTAAAACAGCAATATTTCAGAAATTGTAGTTCCCTGTCAAGTTTACTATTATAATGACATAAATTGCTACACTGTGTGGCTTTTTTAGAAAGTTAAATATATAACATACATATGATGTATCTTGCATTAATTACTTGCTTTTGATTGCTATGGTTGCTCAGGAATGTAATTTGCAGGGTTTACATAAGTGTTTTTATTTAGTGTGATAAATTAAAACATGAATCTTTTGTAAAAAGGAGAAAGGAGAATAATTTTATTCTCTGCAGAGATGTCAATATATTGGAAACAGCTTGAAATGTTTTATCTTCATACTAAAATTTCCAGGCTGAAAAGAATAAAATTGCCTGCATTCTCTAAATGTTTTCACCCTAGTAGCATTATATAATCATCCACAAAAGAGTGTGTCGTGTTACACAATCGCTACCTTTCCCTGAGCTGGAGATGTCAAGGATAAACAGATGAGAAACAATGCCCCTCAAAAGGAACATCAAAAGTTCATCTGGACAAGCTTCCTTGTATTTAATACAAATTACGTATTTCATTATATATACATATATATAACTTTAACTTGTTCCTTTCTCTTGACAAGGCTCAGGAGGCCCTTCATGCATTCTCTAACCCCACCTCCTTCCACTTTCTCCAACCACACTGTCATCTTTTCAGTTCACGATACACCGCAAGCTCATTTTCATGCCTCAGGGCCTTTGCACATCCACATACTTCTTCCTGCCTGCCCTTCACAACCACCATGGTCTATTTAAGATAGTGCCTACTACTTTTTTCTCTATTACTTTACATTGTTAGTTTATAGTGCTTATCAAAATTTACCAATACAATTTTTAAGAGTTACTCTTTATCTGCCTTCCCTAGCGCTATCTGTGCTGATACAATGTCTATTTTGGATATTATGTATAATCAGTGGCTAGTACTGTGCCTGGTATATCATTGGTGATCAATGTATGACTTATTGAATGAATGAATGAATGAATGAATGAGAAATTTCTACTCAAATTTTCAGTTGTATTCTTCTATACTTACAAATTCGTCTTATACCCATTTATGCTGAACTCAAGCACATTTTTATAAGTAGGGAAACCTCACCCACAGAAATAGTTCACTAGGGCTGTAAGTAGAGGAATAATAACTGAGCTTTTTGAAATTTAGAATCCACTTCCTAATAAGTTTCATATATGTTACTAAAATGGAGGACGAGCTGTAGTTTCTCTTGTGAAACTCTCAGTGTGATGTGACTAACAAATATAATCATGGAATTTGTTGACCGTAAGAGCCATGTCCACTTGGAAGAATGAAATGTAGTTTCTATACCACTTCCCTACCTTCCTCAAACCGTTTATTCCTTAGGTTACAGAAGAGAATTCTAGAGAAAAGGAAAACTACAATTTAAACGTAAAGGAAATCGTTAATTTTCTAACTTAAGTAGCATCAAATTTAATACCATTTCTTTTGTTTGGTTTTCATTCATGATGGAGAATGGCCCAAGCTTTTTCTTTAAAAATGAAATTCATCACTGAGTTTTAGAAACCATTATTAAAATGTTAAATCATTTCTGAACCATCAGTAGCTTGAGTTTCTCAATCCCAACTTAAAAAAAAAAAGTCCTCCATGTTCTTTGACGTACAAGACGTGCATTAAATATGTTTATGCAGACCCAGGTGTGCTAGCAGGCTGAGCAGGGTCTGGGTACCGGCGGGGAGAGCGCTTATGGTACCCACAGACACCTCACGAGTTCAGATCCCACACGAGCTCATTCGTGAGGCCTCCTCCTTGCCTTCTCTTTCAAATACACACACCTGACTTGCTGTCTTAGATGAGCTCATGTTGGGGAAGCTGACAGAAAATAGTCATTAGGTTAAATGTAGGGTTGACAGACTTTTTTGTGAAAGGGTAAGATAGTGAATATTTTAGGCTTTGTGAGTCACTCAGTCTTCCTCACAACTACATAGATGATACCTAAACAAATATGAGTAGGTGTATTATAATAAAACTTTATTTATCAGAACAGGCTGGGGCCCGATTTGGCCTGTGGCTGTACTTTGCCAAGCCCTGTATTAAATGATCACTACAGAGGTGGCTCTGTAAGGGGGAGACAGCCATAGAGTAAATTCGGAGTCAGCACACATTTATTAAGCACCACCTCAGTGCTTAGGTTTTCAGGTGGTGTCAGAAGTAAGCCCCACAAGGAATCTGTGTTTGGTAGGTGTGAAAGCTGAAACTGCCTGCTCTGGAGTTGTGCAGCCAGACCTCAGATCCCTTCTTCCCTTCCAGGATTCAGGGCCATGGAATAAAAGAGCCTAGGTTCAAATCTCACCTCAGCTACTCACTGACAGTGAGCTCTGTGGAAAGTTACTCAACCTTTGTGTGTTTCAGAGTTTTCGCCTACCTCATGCATCAGTTATAAGAGTTAAGAAACAAACCACAAATAGTTCTTAGAACAGCATCCTGGCCTCGATGAATGTGGCCAACCTTAAATGCAATTCTGCAGATACTTTAGGTTTCGGAGAGTTCTTTCAAAGATTCCACAAATATTTGATGGCAACAATGCTGTTAGAATACTTTTCATAATTTTTTAAAAGTACATTTTATTGATTGTTATTACAGTTGTCCCAATTTTTCCTCCCCTTTATTCACCTCCACCCTGCACCCCCCACCCTCCAGAATTCACCTTCACCCCCATTGTTCATGTCATGGGTTGTACATATAAGTTCTTTGGCTTCTCCATTTCTTATACTATTCTTAACCTCCCCTGTCTATTTTCTGCCTACCATTTATGCTTCTAATTCCCTGTAACTTTTCCCCCCATTTTCCTCTTTCCCCTTCCCCACTGATAACCCTCCCCCTATGTGATCTTCATTTCTGTGATTCTGTTCCTGTTCTAGTTGTTTGCTTAGTTTGTTTTTGTTTTTGTTTTTTAGATTAAGTTGTTGATAATTGTGAGTTTATTGTCATTTTACTGTTATAGTTTTTTATCTTCTTTTCCTTAGATAAGTCCATTTAACACTTTATATAATAAGGGCTTGGTGATGATGAACTCCTTTAACTTGACCTTATCTGGGAAGCACTTTATCTGCCCTTCCATTCTAAATGATAGCTTTGTGGGATAGACTAATCTTGGATGTAGGTCCTTGCCTTTCATGACTTCAAACACTTCTTTATATTCCCTTCTTGCCCTAAGGTTTCTTTGGAGAAATCAGCTGATAGTCTTATGGGAACTCCTTTGTAGGTTACTGTCTCCTTTTCTCTTGCTGCTTTTAGATTGTCTCCTTATCTTTAATCTTGGATAACTTAAAGTTGTGTCTCGGTGTGTTTCTTCTTGGATCCAACTTCTTTGGGATTCTCTGAGTGTCCTGGACTTGCATGTTTAGTTCCTTCACTAGATAAGGGAAGTTTTCCTTCATTATTTTTTCAAATAAGTTTTCAATTTCTTGCTCTTCCTCTTCTCCTTCTGGCACCCCTATGATTTGGGTGTTGGAACACTTAAAGTTGTCCCAGAGGTTCCTCAGCCTCTCCTCATTTTTTTGAACTCTTGTTTCTTCGTTCTGTTCTGGTTGCATGTTTATTTCTTCCTTCTGGTCCACATGGTTGATGTGAGTCCTGGTTTCCTTCCCTTCACTGTTGGTTCCCTGTATATTTTCCTTTATTTCACTTTGGATAGCCTTCATCTCATCCTTCATTTTTTGATTGAACTTAATAAATTCTGTGAACATCCTGATTACCAGTGTTTTAAATTCTGCATCTGATAGGTTGTCTATCTCCTCATTGCTTAATTCTTTTTCTGGAGTTTTGATCTGTTCTTTCACTTGGACCATATTTCTTTTTCTTGGTGCACCTATTATGTTGTAAGGGGCAGAGTCTTAGATATTTGTTAGGGAGGGGCAACCCACTTCACTGTACTGTGGTGCTGTCTGTGGGAGAGGTTCAGAGAGGGAACAATGCCACTTGCTCACTAGCTCAGCTCTTGTCCCACTTTCTGTCACTTCCTCTGCTTCCCACAAGCAGATTGTGCCCTTTCACATGCTGATTCCCAGGTGAGTGGTGCTTGTGTACCTTCTAGGTTCCTGTGGGCCCCTCCAATGGACCCTCTTCTGTGACTAGGAATTTCTTTCCCCACTGCAACCCCCACAGATTTTTATAGCCAGAGTTTTTGAGGCTTTAGTTTCTCGCTCTGGAACCCTGGGTTGCATGGTCTGTCTTGCTCCCCAGTCCTTCCTCCTGGCTTATCTGCATGCAAATATGGGACCACCTGGTCCATCAGCTGCCACATCACCCACCCAGTCTGCTGCCTTGCTGTGACCCTCTCTGCCCCAGCTGCCCATCTCTGCCCCTCCTACCAATCTGGATGAATGTTTCTTCTTTAACTCCTTGATTGTCAGACTTCCATGCAGTTTGATTCTCTGACAGTTCTGGTTGTTTTTTGTTTTTAAATTGGTTGTCCTTCTTTTGGTTGTGCGAGAAAGTGAATCATTTCTACCTATGTTTCCATCTTGGTTGGAAGTCTATTTTTCACCATTTAAAGCACTATAATAGAACTTACTCGTAATTTATTCCAAATTTAACTCATTTCTTCCTTTATGTATTAACTTGTGCTCTCAGTTAACTTTTT
>VMDR010011190.1:0-29038 GCA_007922815.1 Macrotus californicus | reverse complement strand
CAGCTGATTTCTCAAAAGAAACCTTGCAGGCAAGAAGGGGCTGGAAAGAAGTATTCCAAGTCATGAAAGGCAAGGACCTACATCCAAGATGACTCTATCCAGCAAAGCTATCATTTAGAATGGAAGGGCAGATAAAGTGCTTCCCAGATAAGGTCAAGTTAAAGGAGTTCATCATCACCAAGCCCTTATTATATGAAATGTTCAAGGGACTTACCTAACAAAAAGATGATCAAAAATAGGAACAGTAAAATGATAACAAACTCACAACTATTAACTACCGAACCTAAAAACAAACACAAAAACAAACTAAGCAAACAACTAGAACAGGAACAGAATCACAGAAATGGAGATCACACGAAGGGTTATCAGTGTGTGGGGGGGGGGCGGGGGGGGGAAGGTCCAGGGAATAAGAAGCATAAATGGCAGGTACAAAACAGAGGAAATGGAGAAGTCAAGGAACTTATTGATACAACCCATGGACATGAACTAAGGGGGCAGGGTATGCAAGGCAGAGAGGAATAAAGGGGAGGAAAAAATGGGACAACTGTAATAGCATAATCAGTAAAATATACTTTAAAAATTTTTTTTAAAAATCAATAAAATCTTTTTTAAAAAAGGAAGGAAATCTGCCCCCTGCTACGACATGAAGGAACCTTGGAGACACTGTGCTCGAGGAAAGAAGCCGGACACCCAAGGGCAAGTACTGTGTGAGTCCACTCACAGGGCGTCCCCACAGGAGCCAGACCACGGAGGCGAGAGGAGACAAGGGTGCAGCCAGGGACTGGGGAGGGGCCGGGGAGTGCGTGCATGGTGGTGACGGAGCACAGTGTACGGAGACGAGAAAGTTCTGGAGGTAGGTGATGATGACAGCTGCACAGCAATGTGAACGCACTTAATGCCACTGAACTGTGCCCTTAGAAATGGTTAAAATGATAAATTCCACATCATATTTCTTTTACTGCAATAAAAAGAAATAATAAAAGAAGCAGTAATGACAGCCACCACCATGCCAGCATTGTATTGGGGGCCTCACCCTCCTGCTAACCACATCAGGTACAAACTTACCCTTATTTTGCTCAAGGTCACACATCAAGGATGTGATAGATGGAGCTGGGATTTGAACCCATGCTGCCCAGTTCCAGAATCAGAACTTTTCTTTTTAATCCTCACCCAAGGACTTTTTATTCCCATTGCTTTCAAAGAGAGAGGAAGAGACAGGGGTAGGGAGAGAGAGAAACATCAACTGATTGCCTCCCCTCTGTGCCCTGCCCAGGAATCATACTCACCCAGACCGGGGATCAAACCCGCAACCCAGGCATGTGCCCTCACTGGCAATCATCCCATCCACATCCTTTCAGTTACAGGACGACACTCCGATCAAGTGAGCCACACAGGGTCCAGAGTCAGAACTTCTAATGTCCACATTGTGCAGTCCTCAAACTCAGGCTTCCTCATCTCATTCTTAATGTCTGCCAAGAGCCCCTACCTTCCAGTAAATTCCTTCCCCTTCCCTGTAGCTGCCTCTCTCTCTGTGACCTCCAAGACAACACACAGAAATTGTGGTATTTACAGGATGCTCCTCGCCCCGCCCCTACCCCGCCAGACGACACACACTGCTCTGATCCAGCTGGCCTGAACCAAGAGGCTCAAGGAGCTCCCAGCCCAGTGGGGAGCGGGACAAAACCGATCACAGCTAAAGGTCAGAGCTCAGCTGATGTCCAACCCTGCCCTTATATGAAATCAGGCAAGTCAACCTCTCTGGGCCTCAGTTTCCCCATCTGTAAAACAGGGGTAATGAATAATAATACAGGTTTTTAAAGGAAACAATAGCTAACACATAGGCACTTGAACTTCCTAAGACTCAGGGAAGGCTATTAACAGCCAGAATAAATGATTGTCTGAATCAGCTCCTTGTAAGGATGGCAACCTGATGAAGGTGATTTCTCTGTCATTAAACTTCATACTCAGCCAGCCCTGGCTGGTGTGGCTCAGTGGACTGAGCACCGGCCTGCAAACCCAGAGGTCACTGGTTCCATTCCCAGTCAGGGCACATGCCTGGGTTGCAGGCTAGGTCCCCAGTAGGGGGCGTACGAGAGGCAACGGGTTGATATATCTGTTGCACATCAATGTTTCTCACCCTCTCTCTTTTCCTTTCCTTCTCTCTAAAAACAAGTAAAATCCTTAAAAAATGTTCTAAAACTTAAAAACATAAACTGCTTACTCATCCAAGGGGGAGACCAGGTGTGAATGGAGGGAGGCAGGGACCTCATCCCACCCACCAGCCCTGAACCTGCCCCTTCCAATGCCTTTCTTTCACTGGCACGCCTGCCGGTGCCTGAGAAGGCGGGTCTGGGCCACATTTGCCCCTGTGCCCACCCTCCATAAATGTGGACTGAACAAACCGATGGGTTCAGAGGCCACAGAAACCCTAAGACTCCTGAGCCACCAGTCAGTTGGGGGGGGGCGGGGAACCAGTCCTTAGTACTTGAGTCAAAAGTTAAAAGCTTCCCCAAGGTCATGAAGCCAGGCCTCTCTGACCTGGCCTGAGGGCTCTGTTCCTCTCTACTATGCTCAGCCAGGACAGAAAATGACCTTCTTTGCAGGTGGCCAAGTTGGGGGGTTTCAAACCTGCCACAGCTAGAGCCCAAGTAGAACTGACAGCTGCATGGCAGGCACTGGGGTTGCGGTTTGCAAAGCCTGCCTCATGTAAATCACTCAGAGACAGTGCAGGGTGGATCAACTATTTATCCCTACTATGTAGAAGAGGAAACAGACATGTTAAGTAAGTCCAAAGGTCACACAGCAAGGAAGTGGGAGAAGGGGATTTGAACTCAGAACTGCAGGCTCCTCTCTGCTTGCATGAACGTGAACACTGGTCAGCCCAGGCAGCCCAGGCTTCTTCCAGAGAGGACACAGGGAAGGTCATGGCCCTCATATGGGCACTGTGTCATTGTCTAAACCTGGAGGAAAGAATCATGACTGAAACACCATGATCTTCCAGACTTTCGATCCAGGCAGGACAGCCGGCTGGTGCCATGGCCCTGCTCGTCTGCTTGCGCGGTGTGTCCTTCCCTGCCCCACTTGTTTGTGACTGGCAAGGCGGAGAGAGACTCCAAGCACATCTCCCTTTGCTCAGCTGACAGCAGCAATGAGAGGGGGAAGGGGCACCAGCGCTTGAGAGGAGAAGGGACTCTTGACCAACATCTGGCCCAGCTTGACCCTTTGGGCTGCAGCTGGCACTCAAATCCCTGGCCTCTGATGACCCTGAGCTGCCTTGGCCCTGAATCCTAACCCTGAATCTGTTTCCTATTCACCCAGCTAAGCCTAAAACTTGACACCCGACGCCTGGGCTCGGGCAGCACCCGCACCCACGTGCTTCCCTAATTGATGGGGATTATGTTCACCTATCGCTCTTGAAGGCAAACAGCTATGTCCTTGGGGAGGGCCAGGCTGGACTAATTAGGCCTCCTCAGAAGAGGCCACAAGAAAGCCGGCTCACTCCAGGGACAGAAGCGCCAGCTCCCACACAGAGATGGCGAAGAGGGTTAAAACTCAAAGGGTTGGCGTGAGTCAGGTGTTTTGCTTGGCTCGTAACAGGCATGAATTATCTCATTTAACTCTCACCCAAATCAGGAAATGGAAGAGTCTAAAGGGAGGACCCAAGCCTGGAGCTACACGGGGGCGTTCTGGGGAATGACCGTTGTTAGTTAGGGGAGTGAAAAAGAAGCCAGCAGGTCCCCAGGCTCTGGTGCAGAATTCTCTGCTGGGGGAACCCACTGCTCTGCTTTTCCTGGGACTGATGGGTTTTTCAGGAAGCAGGGCTTTTAATACTAAAACCAAGAAAGTCCTGGGCAAACCAGGACAAGTTGGTCACCCTAGATCCTAATTCTGGTTTCTAAATATTGGCCTCAAGCCAAATCTAGGAGGCCCTGGAGGCCAAAGTCAGTACAAGGATGTGTTTCTTCCTCATCAAACTACTATCTGCTCTTCAAAACCCAGTACAAAAGCCCCCCTTCCTCCGTAAGACAGAATATATAGCAGGAAAAGATGAATTTCTGGAGCCAGGATCTGGGTTTATGTTCTAGCTCCATGAAGAGATGCTTATGAGGCCCGTGAGCCTGGTAGATGGCACGTAACAGAAAGTGTCTTGCAGATGTTCCCAAGTGCTTCTGAGCCCTGATCTGCTGCATCTGTTACCTGTCCTTGCCCCCATCTCCCCTTCTCTGAACCACCAGAACAGATTCGCACACAAAATGAAAACAAATAAAGATAAAATCCTGTGACGTGTACAACCAGTGAGCACTCATGTCCACTCCGGTCCTTCTCCATTCCTCTCCAGTCCTGACACCAAACAGGGCTGCTTTCCACTTGGCTCTTCCTCTTCCCGTGACTGCACCACAGCCCACAGAGAGGCGAGCGGCGGAGTCAGCAGGAGAAGTTCTGAAACCCCGTTCATGGAGAGCTCACAGGTGTCAGGCAGCGACCGTGCAGCTGAGCCGTCAGCCATGGGGACAAGGAACCTCCGTGACACAGAGATTTGCTGACCGCCCCACTCCACAAGCAAGCCACAACTTGACTGAAGGAACACAAAGGAAGCCACTGCCGCTGCCAGAGGACAAAGGTCTTAGGCGGTCACATGGCAGGGGGCAAGGGAGCCTGAGACCGCAGTCCCCAGGAAGCGCCCTGTGGTGGTTAAAACAGCGCGGGAAGCCCTGGTGAGGTCCGCGTCTCCAGACCGGGCCAATAAACCAGGGCTTTCGTCGGAGACATGGAGTCTGTGCGGAAGACTCGACACACTGTTGTTACACATCCAGCTGACGCCTGTCTCCAAGTTGGCTGGCTGAGGGAAGTCTACAGCCTAACTGTCCCAGAGGAGGGGAAAGAAGGAAAAATAGCAGGACTGGGGGGCAGAGTAGGGGAGAAAGGCCGCAGCCCACCAAGGAAGGAAACGGTGATGATGTAGAGGCAGGCGAGCACCCGTCGAGACTGCAGGAAAAAGGAAAGGCCGTCCCCAGACACGCAGGCTTTCCTGCCCGCCAATCCCTGTCCCGTCCCCTCCTCCCGACAACCTCAGGTGCTACTGTCATGCCCACTTCACAAATCAGAAAGCCGAGGGACAGAGCAATCACTTAACCCACTAGTGAGTAGCCTCGCCACAGCGTTGCTGTGAGTAAGCTGCCATCATGGGCACGCGGTGACTCCTCTCTATTCTGCGCCCCACCCCCGTGCGTGAAGCCACCCAGGGAAAACGCTGGAAGTCCCCTTCCCTGACTCTTCCTCCAGAGCTGCTCAAGGGCGGCTCAAGTTCCCAGTCTCACCCCAAACCAAATAAACTGATTTTGTTTTGTTTTTTAAAGATTTCATTTATTTACTTTTGGAGAGAGGGAAAGGGAGGGAGAAAAGGAGAGAAACTTTGATCAGTTGCCTCTCACACGACCCCAACCAGGGGCATGGCCCGCAACCCAAGCATGTGCCCTGACGGGGAATTGAACCAATGACCTTTCGCTTTGCAGATGGATACCCAACCCACTGAGCCGCACCAGTCAGAGTTAAAATGCTTTTCCAGTCTATGATGTTACTAATCAGGTGTTTAAAGGACAATGTCCAATAGGCAGGCCCCTGTCTGCTCTGCTCCCCACTACTGCGTCCTCACCTCCTCACAAGGCACCTAAAAACCATAAAGCCCCCTGTCTTGGACCATAACCACTTTTCTGGGAGTCCTTCATCCCCCAAGGGTGGTGACGGGGTGTTGTGCGCAGGAAGCCCTCTGTCAAAGCACCGAGTCTGCACACACATGGCTGACAGCGGGCTCCTGGCTTCCGTTCTGCCGAGAAAAGGAGCAGAGAACGACTGTGGAGAGCCCTCCGTCCCCCAGATTCAGTCATCTTAGTCCAGTGGCTCTCAAAAGAACGTGACTGTGTCACCCAGGGGACACTGTCCATGTCTAAAGACATTTGTGGTTGTCACAGCTGTGGGGAGGGGTGCCCCCGGCACAAAGTGGTAGAGGCCAGGGAGGCTGCTTGACATCCCACGTGCCCCAGGCAGCCCCCACCAGGGGAATTATCCCACCGTGCAGCCCCTAAGTGTCAGGGCAGTGCCTCTGTCCCAGAGCGGGAAGGTGTCCCTCTCTACCACACCAAAGCCGAGATCACGGCGTCTCCAACTCTGACGTCAGCTTAGGGGGAGCACCTTATCTTTCAAACTATAGGCTGCAAAACTGAAAATTTTAAAAAGCCCAAAAGAGGAGGTAAATTCTAGAAACCATCCCAATTCTACCACCACTGCAAACAGGTTTCCAAATTCCAAAATGTCGATAACGATCCCTGACCCTGACCTGATCTGACCCCCCTCACTGCGAGCCACACCCGGCAGCTCCACTTGGACACTGGAAATCTACACCCGAGCGGACCGACCGCACCGACTCCTTTCAGTAGCCAGTTCAAATCTCACCTTTGAGCCAATCAAACAAGAAAACTGCAAGCCACAGGGCCACGCGAATCCTTTCCCCTCCATGCTAAGCGTTAGACTTCCTGTGAGGTTCGCTCCTGAGGTGGAAAACATGGATGTTTCTAGAACAGCGTGAGTTTCCCAGCACATACACTTACCGATTATTTTCCACAGGCTTGGTATGAAAGATTGCGTGAGCAGGAAATAAGAAGCGACAAAGATGACTCGACAGTGACTGCACTCACTGTCGACTAGACAGCCCATCGGGCTGGGACGGGGCGGGCCCTGGGGCGAGGGCTGCCATTGTACTCCTGCCTAAAGATCACTCGTGTCTCAAAAGCAAGTTAGAGTTTTGTGTCATCCTAACCGGCTCAGAATGCTTCCTGACAGGGCTCTGCCCTTTCACCAGGAGATCCGGCCATTACTGCCCTGTCCCTTGCGACTCACACAGCAGTTTGCCCGTTGGGCGACACGGGGGACGAACGGAAAAAGCCCACCTCAAAGAAAATCACAGCATCTGTGTAATCATTTTGGGTTTTTTTCCTGAAAATCAACATGTATTTCCAATGATTAGAATTATACCCTAAAAGGTATTTTTCTGTTTCTTAAGACACCAGGAACAAGGTAGTCTGAGACCTGGACCTTCACATGAAGGTCCCATTTCAACACAGGAATTAGGGGAGCAGAACCTACAAAAAGCACTGGCAACCCTGGAACAGCCTGTCCCAAACCTGCAACCTCTCTGTACAAGAAACAGCCTCAGAGGCCCCAGAAGGGCCTGCTCACAAAGGGCCTCTTCTCTAGCCACCCTCGTGCAGGGCAGTTCTGAAACCCACCCATGGAGCCCGAGAGTCCCAGGCCTGGAGCCCACCAGCTGCCCATGGAAGCGTGGGCCCAGAACGAAGGTGGCTGCACAGACCAGTGCTCACTGCTCACAAATCGAGGTCGGGGTGGAAAGGCTAGTTTAGCAGCTTAACACATTGAATCCACTGTCCTTCTGAATGGACAAATGTTATTTGTATCTCTTGGATCTCGGACAGTGAAGAGTTCATGATCACAGACCGTTTACTGAGCAAGAGGCTAACAGGAGGGTCGACTATCTTGGCAATCACACACCTATTCTCTGCAGTCGGCCACTGAGGCTCCATGCCAATCAGAAGCAAGCCAGGCTGCCCATGGTCAAGTCCATCACGTGACACCATTCTGAAGTTCCTGCTAACAAGGTAACAGCGAAAGCCAACGTGACTCTGGGTAAAGGGCAGCAAATCATCGTTATCTGAAGGTGCTACTACTGATGACAGAGTCGGAAAATCCAAGGGAATCAGCTGCATGGCTAAGCACTTAACAAAGTAGCAGCAGAGAAAACCCAGTCCCTGTCCCATATTCTGGGAAATACCCACTCTTCATGCTCTTTAAAAATCTCTCATTAGAGCCCTAGCTAGTGTTGCCGGGTCGACTGGGCACCAGCCTGCAAGCCAAAGAGTCACCGGTTCAATTCCCTGTTGGGGCACATTCCTGGGTTGCAGGCCAGGTCCCCAGTAGGGGCGTGTGCGAGAGGCAACCACACATTGACATTTCTCTCCCTTTCTCTCTAAAAATAAATAAATAAAAATAAAATCTCTCTTTAGATAAATGTGTGGGTGGGTGGAGGGATGGAGAGAAAGCTAGCCAACCTAAGGACAGTGCTCAGGAGAATGAGAGTCTGTCTGAAGGAAAACCATAAAACGTTTCTAAGAACAGCCAAGAAGCCGTAGTGCCCAGGCACAAGCGAGCACTGTGAAGGGGCCGCTTTTCTCCAGACCGACCTACAGGCTCACTGTCCCACAGTGAGACCCACGGCAGGCCCCAGGTCTTCTCTCTCCTTTTCCTTTCTCGGAACGCAGCTGCATTTGGTACGTTGTAGGAAGAATAAACAAAGCAAGGCTGCGCTTTCAAAAATGGGAAGGAGGAACTACCTGGAAATTACTGTTAAGCTCATTTAATTATGACACAAAAGCAGAAAGAAACGAAAGAGTGATGGCTGATGGCTCAGAGTGAGCGGCTAGACGCAGAACCCGCTGTGCCAGGACGCAACGCGCAGACAGGAAGTCAGGGAGTGCGCTGGGCCCTCCGCCCACGGCGCTGCTCACCCGCGACGCCGCATTCTCGCCTCTCAGCACGCGTGTGGAAAGCAGAGCACTGTTTCTTTTAAAACCTAAAACATAAATGGATGTTTCCTACACGTGGGATGAGAAACAACTTCAAAACAGAAGCAATGGCAAGCAAGGGTGCGAGACGGGAGCAAACAAACGGAGGAGACTGCGGAGGCACGCGTGCGAGCTGCAGCCCCTGCGGCAGTGTCCAGCACGCTCCCTTTCCGAGCTGAGCCCCGCACCCGTGTTCTAGGGATGCCGCAGCAAAGTACCACAGACGAAGTGGCTAAAACGTCAGAACTTCACTGTCTGGAGGCCGGAAGTCCAAAATCAAGGTGTAGCAGGGCTGGTTCCTCCCTTCCCTGGTCGATGAGTTTCTTTGCATCTCTTCACATTGACTTCCCACCGCAGGAGTCTGCCTGTGTGTCCACTTTCCTTTCTCACCAGGACCCAGTCGTGTTGGACCAGGGTCCTCCCCAATAACCTCATTTGACATGATCACTTCTGAAAAGAATCTAGTTCCAAATAAGGTCACATTCTGAGGTCCTGGGGGTTAGGGCTCCAACGTATCTTTTCGGGGTGCACACATTTTAACCCGTAACTGGCCATTCGGGCCACACTGGTGCACAGGGTCCCAGGATGTGGTAACCACCACCTCTGGACCAGAGCGAGCCCGCCGGGGACAGAGCAGAAGAACCCACCTCTGTCTTCTCCACTCTCCTGTCTGGCAGGGCCCCTTGCCCCGAGCACAGGTAACAGTGCTCACTGCCTTCTCGCACTGACCCAAACTCCTCAGTCCTTCATCTGCTGAACGTCATCACTGCCGGCCTCACTGCAGCCACCAAGCAGTCCCGAAGACATAAAAGATGAAAGAACCACAGAGCCCTCCAAGTCAGACAAGACACTTCCAAGCCTAACAGCTGCAGGTCACACTGGAGTAAAATCCCAACTTCTTCCCACAGCCTACAGCTTATTTCCTTTTCCTTTTTTAATTTGTTGTTTAAATTGTGACAAAATACGCATAACATAAAATTTACCATTTTAATCGTTTTAAGTGACCAATTCAGTGGCACTGGAGTACCTTCACAGTGTCGTACCACCGTCCCCACCATTCATCTGCAGAACTTCCCCGACTGAAACTCTATCCCACTAAAACCCTAAATGCCCCCCCACCCCCAGCCCCTGGCTCCCACCATCTGCTTTCTGTCTCTCCGGATCTCGCTCCTCCAGGGAGCTCACATAAGTAAAATGAACGGCACTTGCCTTTTCTGTGACTCATTTATTCCATGAGGATAAAGTGCTCACGATTCATCCATGCTGTAGTAAACATCTCAATTTCCTCCATTTTCAAGGCTGAAGAATATTTCAGTGAGTGTGTGCGTGCATGTGTGTGCACATGGGTGTGCTGCACACTGTGTTCAGCCATCACCTGTCGGGAGACATTTGGGTTGCTCCCACCTCCTGGCTTCCGTGGACAGCGCTGCTGTTAGCAGCGTGCGCACAAACATCTCTGAGGCTCTGCTCTCAGGTCTTTGGGTGTGTACCCAGGAGGGACTGCTGGGTCGTATGGTCATTCTATGTTCAACTTTTTGAGGTGCCACCAGGCTACTTTCCACAGTGGCTGCCCCACTTTACATTGCCACCAGCAGTGCACAAGGGGTCCAGTGTCTCCTCACCAACATTGTTTGTTTGCTGGGTTTTTGACCACAGGCATCCCAGTGGGTGTGGAAGTGGCATCTCATTGGCCTCCAGCTTATTAATGACATCTATCCTTTCCCTGATGGAACGTCAGCCTCACGAGGGCAGGAACCCTGTCTTTGCTGTTCTCAACACTGTCCTCAGAGCCTAGACAGCACCTGTCACTTAGTGAGTGACCTAGCAGGTTGGGGAGGGACGATGGGTACGAAGGCCATTCAAGGAGTTAAAGGGCCTGGTCAGAGGAGTGAGGGACAGGGAGGTTCCCAGCTGTGCACCCAGGTGAGCCTGAGTCTCTAGGAGCGAGGTCCTGATTTCTCCCTAAGCCCCAAATGCTCCTTCGTGACATGGAATGAATACGAGGGTGTCCACCTGAGGAGCGGGTGAAGTGATTCACACAAAATGTCTGGCTTCCTTCCTCCTGAATGTCAGCTCACAGCCTCCCTCAGAAGAGATGAGATCAGGCCACGCAGCAGCAGGGGTCTGTGCAGACAAGAGACTACCTGGGGAATGTATTTTCGACAAAGCCAATGCCAAGGGGACACGTGTCTGTACGCAGAGCTGTGCCCTCTAAAGCTTCCAGCTTCTACGCCTGGCTCAGGGCACAGAGAAGCGTACTCCCCGGACAGGCCCAAGCCCTTGGGTGGCCTCGGGAGCCACAGCAGGGGCTGGGGGAGCTGCCCCTGTCTGCGCAGCCACAGCACCTCAGAACCGCCTGCAGCACGCGCACAGCCTGCGCCCAGGAAAACCGGAAAGCAGATCTCTGTGGACGGCTCTTCCCGGTCAGCAGAGGAAAAAAGGTTCTGATCCCGACCTGGCTTCTGCAAACACTGCTTTGGTTCAGATGCTGTGCTGTCCTGACAAAGTTCAAAGTCACTGGCTGTGCAGGCTGTCACACACCCTTCTCTCCTCTGCCACACGCTTCCCTCGAGTTCTCACGGTTCCTGGCGCTGAGCCTCATCTACCACAACTGCCGACACGGCCGAGACCCTCCCAACACTTTCGCTGGGCCATGTCTCGGACCCCTCGTGGGCGTTGTGCGTGACAAGTGGGACAAGTGGGAAGCCAGAGCTTCCTGGGTGGGCCGCCCCACCCTTGCCCATCGTCTGCCCACTTCTTCTCCACTCTCTTCTTCAAAAAAATAAACTGAACAGCACTAATCGACGATGATGGCACAAAACAGCCCCGATAACGCCACTCGCCGGGGCTGGGGAAGTTCATGGAAAGGTCACGAGAACCTCTGGGATGCTGGCCATGTGTCCATCCTGGTTCTGTCTGTGGTGCACAAGTGCATACACTGGTCAGAATTCACGAACCCCTGAGATCTGCGCATCTCGTTGTGCGTTAAAGGTCTCTGCTGTTGAAACCGACTGAAAAGGATGGCACCACAGCAACAATGCGACCACGGTCACGTCCCCTTACCAGAACTCCAGCAATCTGCCCAGGGTCCCACACTTAGTGACAGTGCCAGGTGACAAATCAGAGTTTCTCCTTCACGTCCTGGCATGCTCTGAGCAGGAAGGACAACAAAGAAATAAAACATGACTGCAGCTTTTCAAGAGATGTCTGCCCGGAAGCTCTGAAGCCCAGTGCCGTGAGCCACCATCCCCAACAGGACGGCCCCCCATACTGCTCTCTCTCTCTCTCACACACACACCACTCCCCAAGCCTCCCCACCACCCTGGACACATCCATACCCCAGGATCAGGTCTTGCAACTCCGAGCACCCCAGGAAAGCTAACTCCTTAAAGACACATATATTTGTGTGTGTGTGTGGGGGGGGGGTGGTATTTTGTTCTTTACAAAACGAATACAGACAACTAATTTGGAGGTTTTGTGGCTTAAGACAAGTTTCTGTGGGTCGGCAACGTAGCTGGGTTCTCTGGAGCAGGTTTTTCAGGAGGCTCCCGCAGAGGCTCTGGCAGGGCGGGGCCGCTTCCAAGTCTCTGGGCGGATGTTGGCAGGATGCAGCTCTTCGCAGCCGGTTCGACTGAGGCTTCCGATTCCTGGTCCACTCTAGCTCGAGGCCACCCTCAGTTCCCTGTCGTGTGGGCCTCTCCACAAGGCAGCTGCGCGGAGGGCATGTGCGTGCGAGTGAGCAAGCTGGAAGGGCGAGGTGCAGGGCCTGGCCCCAGCAGGCGGCCCACGGGGGCCACCGCGCCACTGAGAGTGCAGGTCTGCCCTTGACGGAGTCGCACAACGTTTTAAGTTTGTATGTGCCAATCATCTTGCAGTTTATTTCTTTTTGTTTGGTTGGTTTTCATTTAAATTTTTTTATTTTTTGATTACAGTTGACATACAGTATTTTAGTTTCACATGTGACTTGCTAAGTGATCATCCTGATAAATCCCCCACCATCTGGCACCACACACAGTTATTAGGGCGTCACTGACGATGTTCCCTGTGCTGTGCTCTACACACCCAAGGACCCTCCTCGATGACCAATTTGTACTTCTTAATCCTGTCATCTTTTCACCCCCCCAACCTTCCTCCCATCTGGCAACCATCAAAATGTTCTCTGTATCTTTTAGTCTGTTTCTGCTCTGCTTGTTCATGTATTTTCTTTCTGTTGATATATATGCATTTATTGCCATTTTATTGTTCATATTTTTTATCTCTTTTTTCTTCTTAAACAAGATGCTTAACATTTCATGTAACACTGGTTTGGTGATGATGAACTCCTTTAGCTTTACCTTATCTGGGAAGCTCTTTATCTGCCCTTCCTTTCTAAATGAGAGCATTGCTGGATAGTCATCTAGGTTGTAGGTCCTTCCTTTTCATCACTTTGAATAATTCTTGCCAATCCCTCTGGACTGCAAAGTTTCTTTAGAGAAATCAGCTGACAGTCGTATGGGATCACCATTGTAGGAAACTAACTGCTTTTCTCTTGTTGCTTTTAAGATTCTCTCTCTGTCTTTATCCTTTTGCATTTTAACTACGATGTGTCTTGGTGTGGTCCTCTTTGGATTCATTTTGGACTTCCATGTCTATTTCCTTCACCAGCTTGGGAAGTTTTCTGTCATTATTTTTCCTAATAGGTTTTCAACTTCCTGTTCTCTCTCTTCTCTTTCCAGCACCCCCACAATGCAAATTTTGATGCACGTAAGTTGTCCCAGAGGCTCCTTACACTGTCTTCATTTTTTTTGGATTCTTTTTTCTTTTTGCTGTTCTGATTGGGTGTTTTCTGCTTCTTTCTATTCCAAATTGCTGATTTGATTTTCAGCTTCAACTACTCTATTGTTACCTCTTTGTAAATTATTCTTCATTTCAGTTAGTGTACCCTTCATTTCTGACTGGTTCTTTTTTAATGTTTCCACGTCCTTTTTTATGCAGGTGAAGTTCTCACTAAGCTCCTTGAGCATCGTGTAACCAGTGTTTTTGACTCTGCATCTAGTAGTTGCTTGTCTCCATTTTGTTTAGTTCTTTTCTGAAGTTCTGTTCTGTTCTTTCATTTGGCAACCTCCCTGCATTTGTTTCTCTGTATTAGTAGAGCTGTTATGTGTCCCAGGCTTGGCAGAGTGGCCTAACGTAGTGGGTGTCCTGTAGGACACAGCCTCCTCAATGACCCAAGCTGAGCATTTCAGGTGTGCCTCCCACCATGTGGGCTGTGTGCACCCTCCTATTGTAGTTGAGCCTTAACTGCTGTTGGCACATCATGGAGGGATTTACCCTCAGGCGGACGGGCTGCAACCACCAGTCACTGCAGATGATCAGCTGGGCAGGGTCCGACTCCACAGAGCAGGACTTACTCCAGTGAGACTGGTGCCCTCTGAGTCCGCTGACCCTTAGGCAGAGGGGGTTGAGTGGGTGCTTCAACATGGTTTGAAGCTGTCCAGCAGGCCCACTAGCTTTAGGGCTTTCTGGCAGGTAGAAGCCAAGATCAGCCCCACCTGTGTTCTGCTCAGGACCCCCTGGCATGAACTGCAGAACAATTTGCAGATGGCTGCTACTCGTGCTGGGCTCGCAGATGCCCGGGCAAGGCCAAGCTGCTGCTAGGGACAGGCCTAGGGCCACTTAACAAGAGATACAGGCCACACTGAGGCCAGATGCTGCTTGTTTGAGAGACTTTACTAAAGTATGTAACATGAGCCAACACAGGCCATTCATATGGAAAAGCCACTGAGAACACGTAGAGTGGGCCCCCAATTTAGGTGGGGCAGGGTCTCAGGGAATCACAGGTGAGGGGGCAGGTAGCAAAGAGTGTGAGCCAGGTTGATGAAGATTCAGATATGGGACCTGCCGACCAGCTTTGGTGCGGGGGAGGTTCCTCAGAAAAGGAACAACGGCCTCTGCCAGCACTTCGGTGTGGAGCACGCTGCCTCCCAGCTCTCGACCTGATGCCAGACAATTCAGTTCTTCTCCGTGTGTCCCTGGTACTTTCTGAGCTGCTGCCTCAGAGCTAAAGCCCAGTGGAGAGAGCTGAGTAAGTCTGGGCAGAGGCCCTTTAAGAGGAACTGCCTGGGACTCCAAAACCCTCTATCTACCTCAGCCTCAATCCTTGCTGCTTTTTACAGCCACAACTTATGGGGACGTCTCTTCCTGGCACTGGAACCCTAGCCTGGAGGGCCTGATGTGGGGCTGGGACCCCTCACTCCTCGGGGGGGACCTCCACAGCCAGTCGAGATACAGCTCCTGACTTTTATCCAGCACACATGGGTGTGGGACCAGCCTGTTCGTGTCCCAGCCCCTCCTACCAGTCTCAATGTGGCTTCTTCTTTTCGGGCTGTCCTGAGTGCTGGTTGTTCTGTAGTTTAGCTGTGACGCTGATGCGGTGTGGGAGGAGGCGAGTTTACCACCATGTTGACCGGAAGTCCCTGGGTTGTGGTGGACGCCGGTGATGTGGACTGCTTTCCCTCCTGCCCCTCGGTCTGAACGGCGTGCCCTGGCCCTACCTGACGGCTCACTCTGAGCAGCTGTTGGTGTGCACTATCTCACAGCCCGGCCGGAAGCCTGGATTACACTAGCCTTTTACCAGGGGAAGCAGAGGCCCCAAAAGGATAAACAACTTGTCCACAGCTGTCAATTAACAGTGGGTTCAGATTTAAACTCATCTAAGCCCTTAATTATGATGACAAAGTGTTTCCTTGAACATGGCTGCCAAGCAGTTTTGTTTTTAATCTTTAATTCTGGTAATTTCACGTTTGTGGACACAACCCACTTGACGGAAACTTCTGAATAACCTTTGCAAATAGAGCTGTGTATTGTTAATGTGCCAGCCCCCTATGTATCAGGCTTACGACTCCACATCTTTGCTCCAGGTTTCCCAAGGACTTAGCACCACACACCTCTGTGGCGTGCATCCACACTTTGTGTTTGGAACATGGTGTTGAGCCGCTGTCAACAGGGGGCCCTTGCAGAGACCCAAGCACCTTATATACAAAAAGAGCAAACTCAGTAAAATTTACCTGATTGGGCTACAAGGGTTTAAACAATTAATAGAATGTTGATCCATTCAAAACGGATGCAGCATTGTGCATGGGTCAACACTTAGTTGTTAAAAATATAGTTTTGGCAGTCACTTAAAAATACAGTTAGTTATATCTGGGGAGAGGAGGGGAATTCTGATTTAAAAGGGACATGTAGAGAGGTCTTTTAGGAAGCCCAGAACGCTCAGACACTTGGCCCGAGTCCTCCTCTTCACAGTCATTTGCTAGACCACACAGACACCCCCCGCCGCCCCGCAGTGGGTGTCACACCACCACAGAGCCAGCGGTGTGACAGCCGAGAGAACCGGCAACTCAGGGCATCAGGGTCTAAGCATGAGATTCCCCAACACTCATGTTCACACATTCAAACCATGAAAACAAGGGTTGGGGGGGGCGGGGAGGGAGGTTCCTTCCTTCATTCCCTTCTTTAAAATCCTTCTGGAAATAGATTTTTCAAAAATATCATAAGAGCACATGCCAGAATCAGATCCATCTCGATCAGTTGGCCCTAACTTACCTCAGCACTCATTTGCTGAGCTTTAAACCCAGTCAACAGTCTAAAAACAAGGCACGGTTCAATCACCTGCTTTTCAAAACACCCTCGAAAGACCCTGAGAAGGTCATTCTACCCTAAATATCTCCCTCCCTTCCAAGACAGGGTTGAACTACTTAAATTCTAGTGCCTTGTACTTACAGATGAAAAGTCATCCTAAAATCTTTGCTCCAAACTCTCTCACACATGAAGGAGAATTACTAGTACTCTGGGAATTTTCTCAAAAAATTAGAAATAGGCCGTAACCCGTGTGGCTCAATTGGTTGGGCTTCATCCCACAAAGCAAAAAGGTCACCAGTTTGATCCCCACATGGCTCAGTGGCGGGATCGGTCCCTTCGAGGCTCGTACACATTCAAGAGGCAACCGATCAATGTTTCTCTCCCTCTCCTTCTCCCTCCCCCGTCTCTAAAATAAATAAATAAATTTTAAAAACAGGCCAATTTTTTTAAAAATTAAAAATAGAACTACCATGTGGCCCTGGCTGGTATGGCTCAGTGGATTGAGAGCCAGCCTGTGAAGCAGAGGGTCGCCGGTTCAATTCCCAGTCAGGGCACGACTGGATTGTGGGCCAGGTCCCCAGTGGGGGGCACACAAAAGGCAACCACACACTGATGTTCCTCTCCTGCTCTTTCTCCCTCCCCTTCTGTCTAAAACTAAAACTAAATAAATAAATAAAATTTTTAAATAGAACTACCATATGATTCATCAATCCCACCTCTGAGTATTTATCTGAAGGAAACAAAAACACTACTCAAAATGATATGTGCACCCCTACGTTCATCACAGCGTCATTCACAGTAGCCAAGGCATTGAAACAACCTAAGTGTCCACCAGTGGAAGAAGGGACAAACAAAATGTGATGTATGTAGAGATGTGTACTCGTGTGTACACAGAGACGTAAATAATAGAGCCATTAAAAAGAAGGAAATCCTGCCATTCACAAACACAAGTGATCGATATCACTGTGAGTGAAGTAAGTCAGACAGAGAAAGACAAAAACCATGCAACTTCACTTATATGTGGAATCTTTACAAAGAAAAACAGGGAACAGACGGGTGGCTGTCAGGGGTGAAGTGTGGAGCGGCTGAAATCAGTGAGGGGTCAAAAGGCACAAACGTCCAGTTACAAACTGAGTCAGTCCCAGGGCTGTGACACCACACGGTGCCTGCAGTTGATGGCACTGTGTTGTGCATGTGAAAGGTGTAGGCCTGAAACTAGTATTATTACATGTCAGGTACCTCTCAGTTTTGCAAAAAGAGTAAAATTGTGGGGAGGCGGCAGGGGTGACGAGGTAGAACACAGGCAACCTCTGATACTGTCCACACGTCCATTTCACACTTGTCAAACACAGAGATTTGCACCTCAAGGTGGGTGAGCCCTAATGGAAACTGTGGCTAATAGGCTAATAATACTGTATCAGTATTGGCTCATCAGACACAACAAACCACACTAATAAAATGTTTAATTATCACACTAATGAAGATGTTAATAATAAGGGAAACTGCTAAGGAGAATGAGGGACTATATGGAAATATTTACTTTCTAATCAATTTTTCTGTAAACCTCCAACTGGTTTTTAAAGTAAAGTCTATTAATAAACAAAAAAGGAATAAAATTCCACAAATGTCTATGTGTCTGGGGCTAGAACTTCTGGCAAATTCTCAGAGCCACAACTTGGACCTCATTAAATGAATAACCTCACCCTGTAAAACACTGGCTGCTCTTCTTGCTGTGGTTGGCGTGGCTAGTGCCAGCCTGCAAACCAAAGGGTCACCAGTTCAATGCCTAGTCCCCGCACACGCCTGGGCTGTGGGCCGGTTCCCCAGCAGGGGGCGCACAAGAGGCAACCGCACATCGATGTTTCTCTCCCTCCCTTTCTCCTTCCCTTCCCCTCTCCCAGAAAAAATGAATAAAATCTTTTTTAAAAACTGGCTGCTCTTCAAAAGACAGTTAAAGGTGAAGAGGGTGAAGGGGGGCAAACGGTGGTGAAAGGACCCTGGACTTGGGGTGCTAAGCACACATGCAACACAGATGGCTACTGAAGCCCTGCACACCTGAAAGCCATTGTCATTTTAGGTACCAACGTCACCCCAATAAATTCAATTTTTAAAAAACATAGTTAGGAAAAATGAAAGAGTTAAGCCACTAACATTCTTGATTCCAAAGTGTACAAACAATGAGGAAAAACCCAAAACAAACAAACAAACAAAAAAAACAGGCAAAAAATTTTAGCATTCATTCCCAAAGCCCACACGGGTCCTGACCCACGCACGGAAGACGCACAGTGCCGGCAGCCATCAGACGGATGGAATGAGAATGACAGCCGCGCGCCCACCAATTCACACCCCCTGGGCGGCCGACGCTAAAAAGCCGCCACGCGGCGCGGACCAGGACGCGACGCGGCCAGAACTCCTCCCGCACACCGCACACCGCACACCGCTGGCGGCAGCCCAGCACGCAGTCAGCACTCAGGTCGGAGGTCCGGCGGTTTCTGAGCCATCCACACCACTCCTAGGCGTGTGTCCGAGAAACGACCGTGACCGTCCTCACAGAGGCTCCTGCACAGGTGTTCACAGCAGGCTCATGCATAATAGCCACAAGGGAAAACGACCCAGAGCCCTTAACAGGTGCGCACAACGTGCTGACGCCCACACAGTAGGGGCTCCTCAGCAATTCCAAAAGCTGATTCTGTCCGTAAACGCAGTGAAGTGCGTGAATCTCAGCGCACAAGGCTGAACGAGGGAGAATGTGGGCGGGCAGAAGTAGGTTTACAGTTGCAGTATGGAAAACCATACAACAATTAATAAATAACACAAGAAGAAACTGTTTTGCGCACTCACAACTGCAAACCTGCTTTTGCCCGCCCTATGTGTTGCCTGATTTCACTGGCATGCAATTCTAGGGAAGGTAGAACTAATCCGTGGGAAAGAAAGCAGAGAAGTGACCGCCTGGGGTGAGCGTGAGAGGGGACCCAGGGCCAGTCGGGAGGGAGCTTCCGTGGAGACGCACGTGTTCTCCATCACAGCCACAGTGGCGGTAACGTGGGTGCGCACTTCATCAGGCACTTTTCTGTCTCCCCTCTTAGCCATTTTCAAGTGTGCGGTCCAGAGGCACTAAGTGCATTGCACTGCAGGGCACCCATCACCTCCGTCTGCCTCCAGGACCTCCTCACCCTTCAGACTGAACGTCTGTCCCCATTACACACTCACTCTCCCACCCCGCCCCCAGCCCCTGCCCCCATCTCCCTGTCTCTATGGATCTGACTCCTCTGGGGAATTCCTGTGAGTGGAATCACACAGCTCTGGTCCTTTTGTGACATGGTTATTTCACTAAGCGTCACGTCCCTAAGTTCATCCGTGTTGTAGCAGGTGTCAGCATTTCCTTCCTTTTTAAGGCTGCATAATATTCCATCATATGGATGGGCCACATTTTTTTATCTGTCACCTATCGATGGACTCTTGGGTTGCTTTCATGTTGCTTCCTCGGTACATTTGTCCAAATGAGTCTGTCACCAGAAATATTATGGGCTTAATATTTGTGTCCCCTCAAAATTCCTATGTTGAAGCCCATTAGGGAGGTTTACCCCAGTAAGATATCTGGAGATGAGGCCTTTGGGAGGAGAGCAGGTTTAGATCTGGTCATGAGGATAGGACTCTCAGGGTGGGGTTAGTGCCCTCATAAATAAATATATGCACATGGAGAGAGATCTCTCGCCAAGAGTTGGCACCAAGTAAAAGCCGTGTGAGACACAGTGACAAGGTGGCCCATCTACAAGCCAGGAAGCAGACCCTCACTAGGGATCAAATCTGCTGGCACCATGACCTTGGACTTTCCAGCCTACAGAGCTGTGGGAAATAAATGTCTGTTAGGCCCCCAGTCTGTGGTGTTTTGTTACAGCAGCCCCAGCAGACTAACACACCCAAGGTCAGCTTCCTGGTTCTGTTGCTCTAAATTTTCTCAAGAAGGACCCCTGGGCACAGGAGAGCAAGGCAGGTGCAAGGTGGATAACATCACCCAGGGAGGGCTTGGAAAGAATCCACCCTGAAGAGCCCCAGTCAGATGGTAATTAGCGGAACTGGGCCCATCTCCACATGACTTCCTAAATGCACCTGAGGAGGGCCTGCAGCATCAGGGGCACGCTCAATCCGCCCTTTGCAGGACACGTGCCTACCAAGGCATAGGGCACCACCCTTCCCCTCCCCGCAGAGTTCCAGGGCCCAAGGTGCACACACTCAGGTCCCACAGGGTGGCACAGAGCTGACAGAAGAGCTTCACCTCCACATCATAATGGATTCCAGCGACAACCCTGTAAGTCTGGCAAGGACACAGCCATGTGCAACACTGTGGTCCAGATGGGAACTCCCAGGGAAGTACACACTGGGACTCATGGGGGGAGATGTGGCCCAGGTGTCGCATATGGCAGGGATGCACCACACAGCATGGAGTGGTTCCAGAAGCTGCGGTTTGGTGCAGGATACCCTCTCTACACCTCGGTTTCCTCATCTGTAAAATGGGGAGACTGAAACCTTTTCCCTCAGAAGACTGTCATGAGGATTAGCCTGCTTATGAGCATACAGTAAGGATCAAACACCTGGCAGTGCTTTGAATCCTGTGGCTGTTTTTACCTTTTGACTTCAAATCCTATAAAATCCTTCAAATCCTAAAAGAACCAATAATCACAGGAGAACAATCATAGAACAGGAATAAATAAAGTTAACCCACTAAGCTACCGGTTCCTTCCCACATTCATGGGTGCCCAGGGAATACCCAGCTCCAAACAGCTTGGGAGAGGAGTTTGAGAGGAGAAACAAGCCCAGCTCAAACTGTCTAAAGGAGGAGACCACTGGGGATTGCCCCAAAGACAAAATTTAGGAGGAAACTGATGCTAAAAGTGGGTACACTTGGGGACAGTCTTTTGGGGGTATTTAAGGCTGCCACCGAATGAGGGCTGGCGGGACACGAAGCTTCCAGATAGTGAGATTCCGTAACTCGGGAACCACAAGGTTAGAAAGTAACTGCTGGGCACCACCCACATTAACAACTGAGCTTCACAACAGGCACGTGCAAGTGCCACTAGCCCACTTCACAGATGGGAAAAGGGGCTTGTGTGTGTTCAGAGTCTTGCCCAAGAGCTCGGAAGTGCTAGAAGCAGGAGAACACAGAGGCAAGAAGGAGACTCGCTGTGCAGGCTGGGCGGTCCTGGGCAGGCCACTATGCTCTCGGTGCTTCCTTTCTCCATCCATGGACTGGGAACTGCAGTAGCACCTGCTTCTCCAGGTTGTTGGGAAGATGAAATGTATGAATAGGTATAAAGCTGTAAGAACAGTGTCCGGCAGAGTGATCACCGTGAAACAAGAGCTGCCAGAATGAGGCAGATTTTCTGTCTAGATCTGATTCCATCCAGAAGAAAATGAAAGTCTCAGAGGTCCTATGAGGAGGGGCCAACCCGGTATGCAGTGCTCGCAAGAGAGATCAGAGGGAGAAAGTGGGTGACCAGGGGCATCTACGCAACAAGGGTCGCAGCCAGGTGTGAGGTTCAGAAGAAGCCGGTTTGCCGTGAGGGGCGGGGCCTGGGGCAGGGGCAGCAGAGAGCCTTCAGGGTCGATGGGAAGTGCTGGCATCTCGATTGGGGTGACAGTTGCCCAGGTGCATGCTTTTGTCAGAATGCTTCAAACCATACACTTCAAATTTTATTGTTCATAAATTGCATCTTAATAAAGCTGGGAAAAACAAGTTGAAAACGATCAGAAAAGTGAACAAAAAGTAAATATATAAAATTTTATCACAGCATTCTTTCATGTCAATGATAAATTAGAAACTACCTCAAAAAGTCCACCAATAAAGAAATTCAAAGACGGAAGGGCCTTGACTTGGGGTGGTGAACACACACTGCAATACACAGATGATGTACACCTAAAACCTATATAATTTTATTAACCAGGATCACCCCAATTACAAAAGAAATAAACCTAAAAAAGAAATTAAAGCTGTGATATAGGTTCATATACACAGAGCCTTCGTAGATCTAAAAGAAAAAAGTAGACTGCAGCCTAGGTATCATCTGGCGTCACACAACCTCCTGGTTTTCTTTCGTGCACAACAGGGGTCCAGTGCACACACGTATGTTTGCAGGGTAATTATAGAAGATTTCATATAAAAAGAGATCAAGGCTCTGGGGATGTGCATTTTAGGGTGACCTAATATATTTCGTTTTATCTATATATTTCTAAAATAAACAGACAACTTACAAAATAAAGAATACGCATTTTGTATTGTTCTGCTGTTTTTAACAACTATTTTTCAATCACACTTGATATACAATACTGTGTCAGTTACAGGTGTACAACAGTAATTAGATATTACATGCCTCACACAGTGATCATCATCTTGACAAGTCTGGTACCATCCTTCAACACACGCAGCCCTGACATCGCTGACTCCATGCCCTACGCCCGCACTGAGTGCCTGTGGCTATTCTGTGACTGCCAGCTGCACTTCTTCCTCCCCTTGTGTTTTTACCCATCTCCCCAGCGCCCCTCCCATCTGGCAACCATCAAAATGTTCTCTGTATCTGAACTGGTTTCTATTTTGTTTGTTCTTTTTTTGTCCTCATGTTTCAGATTCCACATGTAAGGGAATTTGTCTCTCTGACTTACTTCACTCAGCGCAGTACCCTCTAGCCCTACCATGGTGTTGCAGAGGGCAAGATTCCCTTCTTCTTCATGACTGGGTCTCTTCGTTGCACATGTGCGCCACTCCCTCACGCATCACCCTTGACGGACACTTGGGCTGCTTTCACATCTCGGCCTCCGTAAACAGTGCTGCAATTGAACACAGGGTGACCTGTCTTTTCAAATCAGTGTTTTAGGTTTCTTTGTACAAATGTCCAGAAGTGAACTTGTTTGGTCCTTCTTTTCTCTACTTACAACCTTTGCGGGGATTTTTTAAGATTTTTTTTTTTTTTTTTAGAGAGGGAACAAGAGAAAGAGAGAGGGAGAGAAACATCAATGTGTGGTTGCCTCTCACGTACCCCCACTGGGGACCTGGCCTGCAACCCAGGCATGTGCCCTGACTTGGGGGATCGAACCGGCGACCCTTTGGTTCACAGGCCTGTACTCAATCCACTGAGCCACACCAGCCAGGGCACAATCTTTGTTTTAAAAGTGTATTTTGTTTGGTATTAGTATTGGTACCCCCACTTTTTTTTCATTTTCATAAAATATCTTTTCCATTCCCTTACTTTCAGTCTGTGTGTGTCATTCAACCGGAAATCTCTTGTAGGCAGCTTACATATGGCTCTTGTTTTCTTACCCATTCAGCCACCCTATGTCTTTTGATTGGAGCATTTAATCTATTCACATTTAAAGTCACTGTTAATAGATAAGTAGTTCCTGCAATTTTATTATTCATATTTAACTTTTTCTTCTTCTTCTTAAAGTCCCTTTAGCATTTCTTGTAATACTAGTTTGGTGATGAACTCCTTTAGCCTTTTCTCGTCTGGGAAACCCTTCATCTGTCCTTCAGTTCTAAATGTTAGCTTCGCTGGGTGATCTAGGCTGTAGGTCCTTCCTTTGCATCACTTTGCATATTTCTTGCCAATACCTTTTGGCCTGCAAAGTTTCTGTTGAGAAATCAGCTGACAGTCTTATGGGATCACCCTTGTAGGTAACTAACTGCTTTTCTCTCGCTTCCTTTAATAGTCTCTCTGTCTTTAATCTTGACCATTTTAATTATGAAGTGTCTTTGTCTGGGCCTCTTTGTATTCATCTTGCTTGGAACTAACCCTGCACTTCCTGGACTTGTATGTCCACTTCCTTCACCAGGTTAGAGGTTTTCAGTCATTATTTCTCCAAATAGGTTTTCAGTTCCTTGCTCACTCTTCTCCTTCTGGTAACCCTATGATGTGATGTCGGTATGCTTGATGTTGTCCCAGAGGCCCCTTAAACTACCTTTTTGTATGTGTGTGCGGTTCTGATTGGGTGTTTTCTATTATATTTCTTCCCAAATTGCTGATTTGATCCTCTGCTTCATCTAATCTACTGTTGATTACCTGTAATGTACAAGGGGGACCCCCCCCCGAAAAAACAGAATTATCTTTTGGAGGGTGGACCCCTTGTAGTACAGGCTTCCCCCACTAGGTCAGTGTTCTAGGAACCCATCTGCATCCGTGTACCAGCTGGCATTGCCGTCAGAGGCTGTGCTCGGCTTCAGCGAAATTTTTTTTAAGACTATCAGTGCATTTGCCCACTTCATGACGGTCGATCTACAAGTGCACCTGCCACACCACACTGAGTGTTCAACAGTTTTTGACCAAAACTGGCTTAACACCCACGCCCCACCCTCTCTTTACCTGGTCTCGCCCAGAGCGACTTTTCTTTTTGTTTCCCCGGATGAAAAAGTCCTCAAAGGGAAACATTTCGCCAATGTGGAAGAGGTGAAAAATAGCAGAAGCACTAAAAGTCATCAAAATCAACGAGTTCAAAAGCTGTTTTAATTGTTGTTCAGTATAGTTGTCCCATCCCCTCACGCACCGCTCTCCCCCACCCCACCCTCAACCCCACCCTGCCATTTCAGGCACTTTCAAAGGTGACTGAAGTTTAAACAGGTAAGAATACACACACAATTTTATAAATTCTGGGTTTGGGGGGGCCCCACTGTATTCTTCACTTCTGACTGGTTCCTTCTTATGGTTTCTGCCTCGCTGCTGAAGTTCTCACTGAGATCACTGAACATCCTTAGAGTCGGTGTTTTGAGCTCTGCATCTGGTAGATTGCTTGTCTCCATTTTATTTAGTTCTTTTTCTGAAATTTTGTTCTGTACTTTTACTTGGGACATGTTTCTTTCTTCTCCTCACTTTGGCAGTCTCCCTGTGTTTGTTTCTACGCATTAAGTAGAGCTGCTACATCTCCCCATCTTGGCAGAATGGCCTTACGTAGTAGGTATCCTGTGGGGCCCAGTGGCATAGTCTCCCTGGTTACCTGAGCCAGGTGTTCCAGGTGTGTCCTTTGTGTGGGCTGTGTGTACCCCTTTTTGTAGTTGAGCCTTAAGTGCTGTTGGCATATCAATGGGGGAGACTGACCCTAAGGCTGATTGGTTGTGAGAACTGGCCACAACTACATTGGAGGGTCAGCTGTGCAGGGGCAACCTCCACAGAGCAGGCCTCACTTCGGCAGAGCTCTGGTGCCCACCAAGTCTGTCCTTTGACTGTTATCACTGGTAGAGGTGATTTGCTGGTACTCTGGTGGACTCTGAAGCTGGCCACTGAGTATGCTGATTCTGAAGCCTCCTAGAAGATGCAGACCAACATCAACCACTACCTGTGCCCTGCCCCGGGCCACTTGGTATAAGCTACAAATCTGCAGTTAGTTGCCACTGTGCTGGGCTTGCAGGTGGCTGGGAGAGGCCGGCTGCCACTAGTGCAGGGCTTGGGATCACCTAGCAGGAGGAACAGGGCATGCTGAAGCCAGAAGCCGCTTGTTTGGAGTTTGTGAACCTTTGAAAGATTTAAGAAAGTTCACAGCATGAGCCAAGACAGACCATTAGTATGGCAAAACCATTGGAAGCAGCTTGGGGGGGCCCACAAGTTGGGTGGGGCAGGGTCTCAGGGAATCACCAGGGTGGGGCAAACAGTGTCAACAAGGTTGACGGAGACTCAGATGTGGTGGCTCAGCAGGAAGGCTCAGCACAGGAACAATGGCCTCTGCCCGCCCCTCTGTCTGGGAGAAATCTGCCCTTTCATTTCTCATCACAAAAGCTCAGCGATAGAGCGTTTAACCGCAAAGCCAGACAGTTCAGTTCCTCCCTACGTCCCTGGCGCCTTTCAGAGGAGCTACTGCCCCAGCACTGGAGCTCAGAGCAAGTCCATACGTGGTCCACTTAAGAGAAACCCCTGTGATTCCAGAAAACTCCATCTCTCTCTCAGCCTCAGTCCCTGCTGGTTTTCACAGCCAGAGTTATGGAGGCTTCTCTTCCCGGAACTGGAAACCTAGGCTGGGAGCCCTGGTGTGGGCTAGGACCCCACACTCCTCATGGGCGACCTCTGCAGCAGAGGTGTCCCTCTCAGTGTTTACCCACCACATACGGGTGTGCTGCCAGCCTGTGCTTGCTCTCTGCTCATCCCCACGGGGCTTCTACCCTTAGTTACAGGCCTTGTTACAGGCCTAGACTGCAGGCGGTTCTCAGTGGTGGCTGTTCTGTAGTTTAGCTGTCACTCTGATACAGCTGTGGGAGGAGGCGAGCACAGCAGTCACCTGCTCCACTGTCTTGACTAGAAGCTAAGAACATGCATTTTTCAAGACAAATATTTTTGCATGTATTTTATTGATTATGTTATTACAGTTCTCCCATTTTCTCCCTTTATTCCCCTCCACCCTGCACCCCCCTATCACCAGCATCCCCCGACTAAGTTCATGCCCACAGGTCATATATAAGTTCTTTTGACATCTACATTTTCTACACTTTCTTAATCTCCTCCTATTGTGTGCCTGCCTATTCTGCTTCTAATTCCCTGTACCTTTTCCCCCCATTGTCCCCCTCGCATTCCCCACTGATAACCCTCCATGTGATCTCCATTTCTATGATTCTGAACCTGTTCTAGTTGTTTGCTTAGTTTGTTTTGGTTTTTTATTTTTTTTAGGTTGAGCTGTTGATAGTTGAGTTTGTTATTTTACTGTTCATACTTTTGATCATCTTTTTCTTAGATGAGTCCCTTTAATATTTCATATAATAAGGGCTTGGTGATGATGAACTCCTTTAACTTGACCTTATCTGGGAAGCACTTTATCTGCCATTCCATTCTAAAGGATAGCTTTGCTGGATAGAGCAATTTTGGAGGTAGGTGCTTGCCTTTCATGACTTGGAATACTTCTTTCCAGCCCCTTCTTGCCTTAGGGTTTCTTTTGAGAAATCAGCTGATAGCCTTATGGGAACTCCTTCGTAGGTAACTGTCTCCTTTTCTCTTCTGCTTTTCAGATTCTCTCCTTATCTTTAATCTTCGGTAATGTAATTATGATGTGCCTTGGTGTGTGCTTCCTTGGGTCCAACTTCTTTGGGACTCTCTGAGCTTCCTGGACCTCCCGGAAGTCTCTTTCCTTTGCCAGATTGGGGAAGCTCTCCTTCATTATTTGTTGAAATAAGTTTTCGATTTCTTGCTCTTCCTCTTCTCCTTCTGGCACCCCTATGATTTGGATGTTGGAATGTTTAAAGTTCTTGCAGAGGTTCCTCAGCCTCTCCTCATTTTTTTTTTTTGAATTCTTATTTCTTTTCTGTTTTGGTTGAATGTTTATTTCTTCGTTCTGCTCCAAATCATTGATCTGAGTCCCGGTGTCCTTTCCTTCACTGTTGGTTCCCTGTATATTTTCCTTTATTTCACTTTGCACAGTCTTCACTTTTTCCTACATTTTGTAACCATACTCAACCATTTCTGTGAGCATCCTGATTACCAGTGTTTTGAATTCTGCATCTGATAGTTTGGCTATCTCTTTGTCGCTCAGTTCTATTTTTAGAGCTTTGATTTCTTTCATTTGGGCCATACTTCTTTGTCTCAGTGTACCTGTTACATGTAAGGGGTAGAGCCTTAGGTGTTTACCAGGGCAGGGCAACCCACTTGGCTGTGCTGTGATGCTGTATGTGGGGGAGGGGTTGGAGAGGGAGCAGTGCCACTTGCTCAGCACTCAGCCAACTTTCAGTCACTTCCCCCACTACCCACAAGCAAATTGGGCCCTTCTGGTGCTGATTCCTGGGTGGGTGGGTTTGTGTACATTCCAGGACCCTGTGGGTCTCTCCAACGAACTCTCCTGTGAGGCTGGGAGTTTCTCCTGCCACTGCAACCCCCATAAGTTTTTTCAGTCAGAGGGTTTGAGGCTGTATTTCCCCGCAGTGGAGCCCTGGGTTGCACATTCTGTCTCATTCCCCAGTTGTTCTCCGTGTTTATCTGCACACGAATGTGGGGCCGCCTTGCCCACCCGGTCCTCCAGCTGCCGCTTTGCCTGCATCCTCTCTGCCCGGCTGCCTGTCTCTGCCCCTCCCAGCGGTCTGGATAAATGTTTCTTCTTTAACTCCTTGGTTGTTGGACTTCCATACAGTTCAATTTTCTGGCAGTTCTGGTTGTTTTTGTTTTTAAATTTCTTGTTGTTCTTTTGGTTGTGTGAGGAGGCAAACTGTATGTACCTATGCCTCCATCTTGGCCAGAAGTCAACATAAATATTCTTTAAGTGGGCAAGGTTAAACTATGTGTCCCAGGATGCAACTTTTGGTCATAAAACTATATAGAAACTCAAGGCAGTAATCACTATAAAAATCAGGAGAGTGATTAGTTTTGGGAGAGTGACCGGCACGCGGACCAGACAAGGTCCATGGGGGGCTGAAGTGGGAACTGGCAAAGTGCTATTTCCTGAGCTGGTGAAGGTGATGAGGGCCTTCACCTTAGAACAGCAGCTCTCAACTCGGGGAGTTCTGGCAGTGATGTCGGAGACATCTGCAGTTGTCACAACTTGGGGGAGTGCTACTAGGCTGTAGGGGACGGAGGCAGGGATGCTGCTCAACATCCTACAACACACAGGCTGGGCATCAGGGCAAAGAATCATCCAGCCCAAAATATCAGCAGCGTTGTGGTTTAGAAAGCCTGAAAGTTTAAAAAAGAAAAAAATATCCCTGACCAGTGCGGCTCAGTTGCTTGGGCATTACCTCACAAAGTGCAAGGTCAGTGGTTGGATTTTCCATCAGGGCACATGCCTCGGTTGAGGGAGTGGTCCCCAGTCAGAGCAGGTGGGAGGGAGGGAGGGAG
>VMDR010011189.1:17500-29047 GCA_007922815.1 Macrotus californicus | reverse complement strand
TCTTTTTCCATCCTTTTATTTTCAATCATTTTATGATTCTTTATTTTTGTGCTCGCTCTCTCTCTCTCTCTCTCTCTCTCTCTCTTTTATATTTACCCAAGGATATATTCATTGATTTCATGAGAAAGAGAGAAACAGACAGACAAACAGGCAGGCAGGCAGACATTGGTTACCTCCAGTATGCTCCTGGACCCAGGACCAAACCCACAACCAAGGCATGTCTCCTGACTGGGAATCAACCCCACAACCTTTTGGTATACAGGATAATGTTTTAACCACTGAGCCACACCAGCCAGGGCTGCTTTTTCTCTTTTAAGCAACTTAAAGCCAGATCATTTTCTTTTTAGTTCTCTATGATAAGACCTACTTTTTAAAAGATGAATTTCTTCTATTTACAATAATTATAATTATTGATAAATTTAGACTTATTTCTACCATTTTATTTTTTTATTTTCTGATATTTTTGCTTTACTTATTATTGTTTTCTTTCATGCTTTCTTCTGGATTGATACTTCCTATATTTTTTGTTTTCCCCTCTGCTAGTTTGAAAGCCACAAACTCTATTTTTTCTATTCTTTTAGTGTGTATGTGTTAGTATATGTGTATGTTTTAGTATGTATGAATATTAAAAATATTATACTTTCATGATACTTTAGTAAGATATGAATTTCTAGATTGGCAATTATTTTTCCCTGCACATTTTGTTATTGTACCAGTAAGTGAACCTGTCTGTCCTCAGGGCTATGTGAAATCTGTTGTCAATCACTTGGGGTCATTTTATGTTTTTTTAATAGCTTTTAAAGTAGTAGTAATTTAGTTTTTATTCTTGATGGTATATAGCTTTAGTGTAGTGTATTTAATGATGTATTTTTCTTTATTAATATTCAGAGTATAACTTGCATCTGATGATTTATATCTTTCTTATTTCTAGAAGTTTCTCTGCTACTGTCTTTTGTAGTTACAGATATTGCTTGTACAACATTCTCTATATTATTTTCTTATTTCTTATCAGCTTCTTCTCCATGTCTCTAATCTAAATTTTCTAATTTTTTAAAGTATTTTATTTATTTACTTTTTAGAGAAGAGAAGGGAGGGAGAAAGAGAGGGTGAGAAACATCGATGTGAGAGAGAAACATCAATAGGTTGCTTCTCGTATGTGCCCCAACACAGAACCAAATGTGTAGCTCAGACATGTGACCTGACCAGGAATCAAACTGGTGATGTTTTGCTTTGCAGAACCATGTCCAAACAACTGAGCCACACTGGTCAGGGCTAAATTTTTGAAGTTTTATGTTTACTTCTCTACTGTTTGTATAAGTAGAGTCCTCAATACTCCCTTCCATTTTCTAATTTTTTTCTTCAGCTGTCTCCAGTTTATCCCATGCTTCAGTGATTCATTTTAGCAATTTTTTTAGTCAATTCTTTTTCATAGCCACTAGTGCTTATTTTATACTGGCCTATTTTGTATAATAATTTATTTTTCTTTTATTAATGGATCCTATCAATTTTTTTGAGCATTCTAAGCATAGACATTTTAAAATCTTAGACTATTTCACCCACCAACTAAAATTTATTTAGAGTGAATTCAAGTTCTAATGGCTTTTCTTGATGTATTTTTATACAAGTTTCTATTTTTTATTTATACCAAAACTTTGTTTTACAGGTTCAAATTTCTCTCATATTCTCTCTCTCTCTCTCTCTCTCTCTCTCTCTCTCTACCTGAATGCAGTTATGTGACCACTTCTATTTGTACCAGTCTCACTCCCAATTGACAAGTCATTCTTTTTAAAAAATTTTATTGTATTTTTTCCATTACCATTTAATCCCCTTACATCTCCCCACTCCCTGAATCACTACACTGTTGTCCATGTCCATGAGTCTTTTTTCCTTTTTGCTCGATCCCTCCACCCCCTCACCTCCCCACCATTAGCTGTCATCTGCTCTGTATCTATGAGTCTGTCTCTATTTTGTTTGTTAGTTCGGTTTGTTCATTAGGTTCCACATAAGAGTGAAATCATATGATATTTGTCTTTCTCTGACTGGTTTATGTCACTTAGCATAATGTTCTTCAAGTCCATCCATACTGTTGCAAAAGGATAAAATTGTCTTCTTTTTTATGGTCGAGTTGTAGTCCATTGTGTAAATGCCTCATAGTTGTTTTATCCACCCCTCTACTAATGGACACTTGGGCTACACAACCCATTCTTATAAGCTTGAAGGTGCCTGGACTGCTATAACATTGGGGTCTTGAAGTTCACAAGCCATCAGGTGGCTTGTTTCAGTTCCTATGTGTGAAGTAAGTTTTTGCCCTAGAACCTCCTTAGGCCCATAGCTTTCTATAAAGCCATAGCCCCATATTAGAAACTGTTTTTATTCCCTCCCCCACAATTTCCTTTAGTTTCAGCTTCTAGCTAAAGGAGTAAATTTGTTCTTCACCTGACACGAAGCACATTTACCTTCTGTTACCAGAAAGAAGCTGTCAGTAGGAATTTCTGCAGCTGGAACCAAACAGCCTTGTGGTTTCAGCCTCTGTATTGGTTTCCTAGAAGTGCCATAACAAAGTACAACAAACTGGGTGAGAAATCACAGAAATATATTGTCTCACAGCTCAGGATGCTACCACTTTTGAGTTGACAGGGTTGGTTCCTTCTGACAACTAGCTATGAGGGAGAATCTGTTCCTTGCCTGTCTCCAAGCTTCTGGTAGCCTTGAGGTTCCTGTGCTTTGTAGACAGTATTCTCCCTGTATCTTCACATCGTCTTTCTCATGCATGTATCTGAGTCTGTGTCCAAATTTCTCCTTTTTATGAGGACAAAGACATATTAGAAAAAGGACCACCCTAATGACCTCATCTTAACTTCATCACCTGTCAAGATCCTATGTTACAAGTTAGGTCACATTCCAGGGACCAGGTGTTAGGGATTCAACATATGTTTTTGGGGGGCTGTGGGAGGAGACAGTCAGCATATAATACATCCTTTTTTGGAAAAGATAACTTATTGTCTGTTTCACTGATGGAACACCAGGGGAAAAGACTTTTACTAAGACGCAACAAAGATTGAGGTATCATTGAGGTATGGTGAGTCCATGTTTTAGCACACTGTATGAATGTGATAAATACAGTTTTTAAAGAAAAATAGCCCTGGCTGGTGTGGCTCAGTGGATTGAGTGCCAGCCTGTGAACCAAAGGGTCACTGGTTTGATTCCCAGTCAGGGCACATGCCTGGATTGCAGGCTGGGTCCCCAGTAGGGGGCATGCAAGAGGCAACTACACACTGATCTTTCTCTCCGTCTCTGTCTCTTTCCCTTCCCCTCGCTCTAAAAATAAATAAAATCTTTAAAATAAAAAAAATTAAAAAATAAAAGAAAAATAAAAAGACATATTGAGAAAAACAAGATAAACATTTCTCTGATAAAGAAATGAAAAACAGTGAATCATGATATTAGACTGAATTGTGTCCCCTAAAAGATGTTGATGTCCTAATTCCTAGTACTTGTGAATGTGACCTCATTTAGAAATAGGGTCTTGACAGGTGTAATCAAGATAAGATGAGGTCAGTAGAATGGGCCTTAATCCAATATGACTGGTGTCCTTATAAGAAGAGGGAAATTAGACCAAGACCCAAGTCAATGTGAGAGAAAATTGCAAAAGCCATGGATACCAAGGGGACCACAGTACTTAACCTTCTAGGTTTCATCTTCTCTTTATTAATCCACCCATTCATTCAACAGACTCTATGAACACATAGAGAAGCAAAGCCTTGTGCCAGGCATCAAGGATAAAGTGAGATTTCTCACTCCTTGGAAATTTGAGAATGATACTCAAAGACTAACACACTCAATAAAAGTAATATCAGGATTTACGGAGGTCCCACGAGGTAGGACAGGCCTGAGACCTTTCTGTTCTTCACCATTGCTGCAGAAATTGCTACCTCGCTACTCAGGATTATCTTTTAATAGCCTTTTCCCCATAAGAAGGTGGGGTAATTCGATAAAGATGGTCAAAAGATAAAAACTTATAATCATAGGTAATGTTATGTACAACATAATGACTACAGGTAACACTGCTGTATGGTATATTTGAAACTTGGTAAGAGAGTAAATACTGAGTTTTCACCACAAGAGAAAAAAAACTTTTTTTTTAATCTATATGATGTGATGGATGTTAACTAAATTTATTATGATAATCACGTCACAATATATGAAATCAAATTACACTTTAAACCTTAAACTTACGCATTGCTGCATGCCAATAACAGTTCAATAAAACTGGAGAAAAAATAACCAAAATGAAATTATAGAAACAAAAATGTTAAATGTTTTCAGTATGTCTATTTTAAAAATTATAACTGAAAAATTACTTGTATTTCTTTGGTAACATATAAATTCAAGCATGAAATTATATAAAAACAACCTTTCTACAAAAATATCCAAATGTCTAAGGCAGTTTGCAGGAGCAATTAAAACTTTAATCCTTAGTATCTACATTGTTCGCTTGCTTATAGGAATGTATAGCTGCTGAAACTTCAAATGAAAATCTCTTTAAAAATAACTGTCTGAAGCTTCCATATTAAGTATATTTATTTTTCCCTAGCACCAAAACGGATTGCATTGGGAGCCCAGTCTTTCATAAAGAGGGGGGTGGGGAACAGAGTTGGGCCTTCATTTTCTCACAAAAGGCACAATGTGAAACGCATCTGTGAACATTGCATAATTTGTTATGTTCTACAAAGAGGTGGGTTTTTGTTAAACACATACCAAAGCTATTTGGTACTGTTTCACCAATGATGTCTATTCAGGTCCAGAAAAGAAATTGGCCTCAGAAGAGTGAAAGGAGAGTAAATTTTTCTTTAAAATTAGATACAGATTATCACTTCAAAATGCGGGAAGGAATTTTACAAGTGACGGTGCACTGATTAGCTTTCCAATGGACATCCAGTCCTTTATGAAACACATACTAGCTGTGGTCAGCTGTGACCAATGTGGTTTATTACTCTCTGGAAGAGCTGAACTGAGATTACCCATCTAATTTAATTGAGAAATGTTGGGTGAACTTGAACTATTTCATGGACATGAATGACCACAGAATTTATTTGATAAGACATTAAAGGCTGAATATGGTAACTATCTCTTTGATGGTTTGATACAGACATTTCTTTAGTTCATTAGCATGTCTTTCATATTTTTTCTGTTATTACTCTTGTGGCAATTACATGAGCAGCTTAAATAAAAACGGGAAAAACTTTTTGTATAACATCATTATGAAAATTATACACATTACTTTTCTTGGTAAATATTCATGACCGTTTTTATGTTGTGCAGCCATCTTTTAAACAATGACATCACTGTTTAGGTAAAGGACCCTAACAATAATTAAATTATGGGGAAACTAATAAGTCCACTGTTTTTTCATGTAATAGTCCCTAAATTATTCATAAACATTGTTTTCTGATTGTATTATGAAAAATGTCAGGAAGTTGGCATGTTACTCACCAATCTCTGCTGCATTTCCTTGTGACTGGGCGGTGTGAGATGTCATCACGGTGACTTTGTCAATAACATGGTACACAAGGCAGCGTCAGGTGATGGAGTGTCTTCTCTTCGTGTGTCTGCTAACATTTAAGAGAGAGTCTGCTGTATCCCCAATGACTACTACTAGCATAATTTAGATATTTGCATCTTTTCTTACTGTATTTAGATATTATATCTTTTAAACTCTTCACAGAAATGCAGCGATAGAAACTCTAAGAATAAATTACAAAATCACAGTTCGTGTACTAGTGACTCTTTAAATGGAATTTTTCATTGAAACTTTGTCATTAAAATAGAAAGGCCTATTGGCTGTGCCCATACAAGCATAATAAATTGTATATGTTTGTGATACTGAATGACTCTTGCCCATATGCTGCACTGCAAAGCTACATGAATGCGGCATTTACCAAATCAGGCCCACCACATTAAACAGAAAAACAATCTTTATTCATGGTAACTTATCAGTTTCAATTAATCAACCTCAACAATGGAAATTCTGATGTGTTCAAGCAACTTGAAAGCAATAGGTCATCTCCAGGGCAGCCATGTTGTGTCTTTGTGCCTAAGGTTTCAAACAAAGCTACATCTCTAATAAATAGACATACATATACATACATACATGTGCATATATATATACATGCCAGTGAATGGCTACCAATATGCCATGTGGTGTCAATAAAAATGTCCATTCGTTCTTGATGATTTTTATCACAGTAAATGTAATTGTTTTCCTTCAAGTATTAGTTTTTGAGCCCTGCAAGTTTAAACAAAAGGAACGAAATTTCCATTGGATGACCATCCTTTCAGTTTCTGTGCTGCTATGTGAATGGCATTGTGCAAACCATTCCAATGGTTTTGAAAAGGGGTAACCATTGGTTTGATTTGGTTACACGGTTTAGTAAAGAGCTCCCTCCCACTGCCTTAGGGTCTGTGAAAGGTCTGTGACCTGTTTAGAACTGCCAAGTGAAATGTCATGTCGCCCCTCCCAAATGGGAGTATCTGCATTCATTTGATCAGTATAAAAAATGATTGGGGATGGCGAGATCAGTGCTTTTGAATTGCAATTTATAGCAGTTTACAAAAATGCACATTGTTGGAAAAGAAAACATGGAAGTGTTTCTTTCTAAATTGCATTACCTGTGAAATGTCATTAGTCTTTTAAGGATATTTACATCCTTTTTTAAAAATTATTTAGGAGACTTATTTCAACGGAGGAAAACCAGAATTTTATTACATTATGATTTTGTAACTTGTATTTTTGGTTTTAATAGCAAAATTTAAGGAAAACAATGTGTTTGAGTTCTTAGGATAAACATATTTTACCATTTCCATCTATTAATTGTCTAAGAAAGTCTTTGCTACTCAGTTGCATTAGCAGAAGATTCCCTTGCCTTTCCTAGATTATAAAGGAGTTTCATTTGTTGGTAAATGCCTTGTCTGCTGATTTCTAATAGTAAGCCCAAAATCATAGGCATACTTAACTCTACCAGGTTTCCATTATTCCTTCAACACTTTATTACCAAAACTTGTCAGAAGAATACTTTCTAAATTGTGGTGCCATTAGACTCATCTACATGGATGCATAGTTTCATAAAAGAAAAAGATTATTTCTTTTTCATTCATGTAATGTATAAATAATACCTGAACTTTATCCGAAAAGTTGAGTCAGGCTGTTCAAGTTCATAAAGGCTTAATGCAACCACATTCTGGGGTGCAGAAAACAATGCCCTTTTACTCTATCTAGGAATCTTTAACATTCCATCTCTTCACCTTAGGCAGTGGGTGGAAATGGACATCACTTTAAATAATTTTTCTTAGTAAGAAAAGTTACCTTGAGAAAAGGCCTTCAGAACTTCCTTGGTTGATCCTTGACTGGAAAAAGAAAGGCCCTGCTTCAGAAAAGACTTGACCCAGATAGTCTTCCCTGAATTCCACTTTGAACCTCCCAACCATTGAAAGCCGAGGTTGTCACGTTTTTATCTTTGTTCATGTTAAGCTTTGGAATGACAGCCTGGCTCTGTGTTCCCCTCTCCTACTACCCGGGCTGTAAGTGTCCACATTGACACCTACCGGTGACCGCAGGCTGCAATTCTTTGTTGCCTTCTCCACGCCTCTGGCTTTCACTGGGATTAGCTCAGGGCCTTTGTTCCCCTTCAAAGCTGGAACATCACATCCCATGTTTTGGCTTTCCTGTCTCAGACCCCCAACGCTTTCCTCACAATTTACACACCAGGTGAATGTCCCTCCCCACAGAGCAGAGAGCCCTGCCAGTGGGGGGTCTGGGGGGGACGGCAAAACCTCCCCATTTCCACCTTCATAACACTACCAATCTGGTTTTCTTTCCTTCTAATTCATAATGTTCTATTTCATATGGAGGGAAGATGTAATACCTAAATGGAAATTTAAATCTTAGATCCCTGGACCCCAACACAAGACAACACCTCTCCTTTAAAATCTCTTATAGTGGCTCTTAATTCTAGAGAGAGAACTCTCAGCAGAAGGTCATTTACAGACACCCAGGAGTATCTCTACAGGCTGGGGCAGTGGGAAAACTGTCTCAGAAGGCAACTCGACTAATAGGGATGCACTGACAGTGATGCACAGAGCTAAGGGTGAGGAGTTGTTTATGTATAGCAACTAAAATAAATTTAATGTCTCTTCATCGTTCCGCATTTTTAGTGAGGTTATCACCGAAAGAAGAGCATTTGAAGATGCCATCGATACCCCAGAACACCCCAGTGAATGATATGGATGTTACTGAGTAATGCAGCAGAACACTGGGCTGCGCAGAGAGGGACCACAGAAGAGGGTCCTCGCCACCCTGGCCTAAGGGCTGTCTCCCTCGCAAAGGATTCTATCTCAGTGACGTTTCTAAGATAGCTGTTCCGTGTTGGGATTAGTTTACCAATGCGAGCACCGCACTGGAACAGAGTGCAAAGCGCTCCTGCTGTGCGCACCTTCCCAAGCCCTTAAGGAAACCGCTCGCTGGTGCTAGGTGAGCAAGGCAGACAAACCCAGGCGACTGCCAAACCTTTTTGGTGTTTGCTGGGCTCAGCAGAGCGCCCTAGCGCCTTAAAGTGGGAAGGAACAAACTTCAACTAAAAAGTTCCAGGGCACCAAACTCTCCAATCCCTCCATTCTCCTTATTAACACAAGTCAAACTGATTTGCTGGTTCCCCCCCTGTTCAGTGATCCCCCAAGAAGGTGAACTGTAAAGACTGGAAAGGGACTTAAAATTTTTTTTGGAGAGGACCACTTTTGTTTTATGTGGAATAGGGTTCCTCGCCTTATTTGAAAGCCATAAACAATTCTTGAGCAATCTGGAAAACTCTTTGAAATTTTGCTTTCTGGTAAATTTCAAGATCAAGATTCAGGTATCTACCTTTTCTGAAAGGTCAGGTACCACTTAGCCAAAGGCGGGTTTGTTTTCTTTTGTGTCTAATGTTGAACTTGGTCAAGTTCTCCTAACTACAACCTAGGCCTTGTCTGTAGCCCAGTTTCTGAATCATAGGTCCTAGATTAGTTTCCTAAAGCTATTTATTAAGTCTCAAGAAATATATTTGTGGTAGCTGTCACATAAAGTTGTTATGCTCTGATGCAAAAGAAAGCGGACAGCCAATTTATTTGCGCGTAAAAGGCACAAGATTTAATTGGAGGGAGATGTGTTATATTCAGTGCAAGTACATGGGGTGGCATGACACCCTGGAGCATTATTCGAGCTTCATCTACTATGCACTATATGCCACCGTCTCTAAAGGAGTGTTGCCCTAGAAACTTGTTTTAAATCTGCTGCTATATATCAACACCTCGTTTTAGCAGTCCTTGGCTGAATTACAGTTACACAGTTTGGCGCTTCTTTCAAATTTCCTCCCATCAGTTTGGCTAAAGAAAGGAATTTTTCTCCTTTAGAAATGAATTGGCTTAATTAGTAAGTAGATTAATGGCAATTGCTGGTGAGTTGGTTTCCAGCAGAGTTTCACCAGAGAGGGTTAATCGGAGTCAGGTCTGGAATCTTTCCCAGAACTGGCTGCCAGCCATTTCCACCAACCAATCAACCCTACAAGAAATGGAGGAAATGAAATAGAATTTATATTCTCTGCGCTATTATCCTAGACAGAAATTCCTTGGAAGCGGCCTCCTGGTTGGGTGCAGGAGAGACTGTTTCATTTCAAAATTTTCACACAAACCTTGAAAGGTTCCACCTTCAAGATTCCTCTGGGTACCAAGCAGAATTTCAAATGGCACAATGAGTGTCTCCACACAACACTGAGGGTGCCTTGGAAATGCCTGAGGCTCTTAATCAATTTCAGGTTTTACAGAAGTTGCGAAAATCCTCCAAGTCCCTCACTAAATCTACCAGAAGTCTTTAAAAGGAGTAGTTGTGTTTTGCAGCCTTTTCACTAATTTTTTCCATAGTGATAAAAATGCATTCATAGTTTAACTTGCAGCTGCATTAGTCTTGCAAAATAGAAAAAAGAAAAAAAGTCCCTGCTGAGAAATGCATATAATAGGAAAAACAGATCGGCTGGACAGCAGTGTAATTAATGCCAGAAAGGGCTGAGGCCGGTTTCATAGTTTGTCTTTTGAGGATATCAAGACGAGACCTGGTGAAAAATGACGCATGCTTTAGCATTTCAGAAAGCTGGCGACTGGCAGTGCTTTTCCTTTTTCCTTTGACTTTCTGCCTCGGAACAAAGAGGTCGGCAGAACTAGCTAGGTTGTAATGAGTTCTATGTCCCTAGCACATTAAGTGCATCATGGAAACATATTGTATCGAAATAGTTTGGAGGAGAATACTGGGGATGAAAGAGAATGGGTGCTTTGATCAGCTCCCTGGGGTCCTGAGCACGCACAGACTGACTTGCAAGGAGTTATTCAGCTCCAGCTAGACACACTTACAACACCATTCAAAGGAATTTGCATATCTGTAATTTATCACATTGGTCCAGAACATTTTTGCAAGGTAAATAAAAGTTGGCTGAATAAAAAAAAATCAATCATCACAGATATAGAGGAAACTGTGAGGCCAGTCTTTCCATTAAAAACATAAATTATATGTCCAGGAAAGCATGACAACTTTGAGGCTAACCTTATTTTACAAAGTGTTGTTAAAGCAACAGGTTAAAAGCAGTGACAAAGACAAGAGTGACCACTATTTCTTTGTACTTTTCCTTTAGGGGTGTGTCTTTGCAGCTTTCCACTGGAATAAAGGCAGAAAGTTGAATGAGATGTGTGTGGCTTTAACCAGCTCATGACATGCAGAGAAAAATTAGTATATACTTTGAGGAAATGTGAAAGATGGCTTAATCTCCTGGGCATCTGCAGGTGCTAAGGTTAAATCTCATTTCTTCTCCTGTGGATTTTATTGCCAAGCCCTGATTGCTGAAGTTCAAGAGGATGAAATGCCCTCATACCCACTCAACAGAAAAAATTTGCTTTCCAATGTCGCATGAGAACAAGTGAAAATTTAACAGGCAGGCATTGTTCAGAGTTTTTAAACAACCCAGTTAAACAGCAAACAAGAATCTTCAACTTGACCTTGAAAAAGGCTGTATGCCTGAAGATAATCTATCAAACAACTCTAGATGACAATGATATATTTCAAAGTATTGTCAGATGAAAAGATTGATAAATTTGCTGCTGCAAAGAGAGAACTTTGGAAACAGGCAACAGACAATTTAGCGTGCTGTTGCCTCTGCTGCCTTCTCTGTCCTTGCCGCCCCATCCCCACCCCTCCACTCTCAGCCTTGGGGCCAACTCAGTAGAAGAGGGCCAGTAAATCAGCTCTGTAATATTTCTTAAGGGGCACGGAAAAGCTGTGAACAGTACTTCTCATATTAAACGCAATATTTCTTTGCTTTCGTGGGGAACAAAAGTCATAGCAAGACGTCTTTATGGCTAATTCAGTCAAAGGCACATCTCGGCTCCCCCCGCGGAAAGGTCAGTGTCGTTGTGTTTGGTCCACCGAGGGGGTGTTTTCACACTGAAAACTGAGCCAGCTGTCCCTGTCATACC
>VMDR010011189.1:0-12500 GCA_007922815.1 Macrotus californicus | reverse complement strand
GGTGCCACATCACAATGATTGTAGTGTTTCAGTTGCGGAGAGCCACATTACCCAACGCAATTGCAACGCAGGTCTACACAGCCCAAGGAAACGGTGCAATGCTTACATAACTTATAATTAAGTAGAAGTCTGCCTAACATTTGACTTCCTAATGAGTGTAATGAGATTACATGCCTGATGGAAGCATTTGCAGAAAAGCAACTTTCGTGTTTAATGAGGCCCTAATACAGGACAAAATCGAATTATTTTCTCTGGTTCCCAAATTCTGACTCCAGTGTGAAATCTCTATCTTTTAGAGGGAGGCACAGGAGGGGCTGCGATGCCTGAAAGGATTGAGAGGGTCCACCGTCAAGGGCCTCCTGGGAGCTTCGAGACTCAGAAATCTCCTACGGTCTGACTGGGCCGCGCTTTGGGGTCGGGCTCACGGCCTCGCTTTAATTGTTCTTGGACGACGTCCATAGCACCCGCGGCGCGCGGGGAACACCTCGGTGGGTCTGAAACTAGGTTAAAGCAATTAGCTTGCTGCCCACATATTGTCCTTCGGCAGGGCCTTTGGTACCGGGGAGATTCCTGATTGTAGCCTGGAGGACCAGGCCGGTACTGGCAGTGGCGCAGCAACTCTCCTGGGCCCGGCCTTCGCTGAAAGGGCGCAGCGGGGCCGCAGGAAGGTGCGCTCCTGCAGCGCGCAGCCCCGCACTGCACTTGCCCTTCGAGCCAGCGGTGTTCGAGCGCGCGGCACACCCCGGGGCAGCCGCCCCAAGCCCGGGCTTGGGCCCACCTGGGAAGGCGCTTCGAGGGTCCAAGAGGAGTAGGTAACCGCAAACGAAACCCACTGCAGCCCGGGGTTTCCAGGGCTTCCGCGGTGCGACCCGGACCGCGCTCTCAAGCCTCTCCCGGTCGCTAGGGGGCGGTCCTACGTCCTCCTCGCGAGGCTTGCCTTCCTCCCACACCAGGCTGGTTGCCAAGGAAGACTGAAATTCTGCTGGAGGCCAAAGGCAGTCTTTTTATTTCAGTATCTGAAATAACCCAGTTGCAGAAGTGGCCGAGGAAGAGGGCATGCTCCTTCTCGCCTTACGAAAAAGACCCTGAATATTGTTGGGAGGCATCTGAGGGGCCTCCCGGCCTCAGAACCCACAGTCACCTGCCCCATCTCCCCTAAGAGGAATACGTCTAAATTCCATGTACCTGACGCTGCCGCTGCAGAAAGGATAGGCCACAGAGGAGCTCAAGAGGAACCCTTTCTATCCAGCCCGTACAAGCAGAAAGACCCTTTCTGATGGCCAGGCCCCAAATTAACTCCCTGTTCCCACTGCACACAGAGAATTCAGTTCATACACTATGATTGGATTAGGCAGGGTAGGGGTGACCTTAGGTAACTCAAACATCGTCTCTGAGGTTCAACATTTCCCTTTGAAAAAATGGGAATAAATACACCATGATCTACTTGCCTCAAGGAGTGTCTGAAGGGCAGGATAAAAATACAGGCAAAAGTCTCTCTTTAGGGCAGATGATGCGGAAGAATAGCGCTCTTAGACAATTGAGGCCTAGCCCTCCAATCCACCTCCTTTCAGCTAAATCTCATTAAAATGTGGTTTCTTAGTAGATGGCTACGTTTTGAGTCTCTGGTTCAGTTATCTTCTACAGGGTAAGTTAATTATTCTTTTTAGAGATATAGCTACCCCTATCATGTATTAAACAAATAACTTTTAGAAAAAGGTGTAAATAGCATTTATTAACATCACTTAGAAATAAATCATATCTCGCAATAAATTAGCACGAAGTTTCCTGGACAGAGTTCTTCCAGCAACGTTCTGCCAAAGGTGCTGGGGGAATCATAGGCTATTGCATATTTTTAGAAAATCAGGATAAATTATATAAATTATATATTTAAAAAGAGAATCTATTTCATTACCTTGACAGCACAATAAATAGATAAATAACAGTTGATTGCCATTAGAAAAATGTGATTCTTAAATTACATTTACATTATAGATATTTACATGTACAATGTGCACAGAGACATAATCAGATCCTCAGTCGAGTCTGGGATTTTCAGGACACAAACTCAAAGGGTGGTTCGTTTTCTATGTTGTTGAAGGAAGATTTGCTGTTGAGTTTTCTAGGGTCCTCTGGGGTCCACACTTTGGCTGTTCGGATAATATTTTGTTCTTTGAGTTGTTTTTCATCAGTCCATGAGAGAGAGTGTCCCGCAAGGGGAGGTAGGCCGTAATCCGGGTCGCTTGGAGAAGGGGACCCTAAGGGGATGAGAAGAGAAAACGGAGGGTGAATATGCAACCCTATGCCCAGCAGAACCCTGCAGTGCTGAAGGGTCCACTCCCTGGTGCCTCGACAGGACACGCGTCTTAGGTTACATTAGAAAGACCCCTTTCCTCCACTCCGCAAGCCCCCAGCGCGCTCTCCCCGGAATCCCAGGAGCTACATGTCCATCCGCGCCGTGCGCCCTCTGAGCCTAGGTTAAAGTGTAAGGAGAAAAACCTGAGAAACGCCATCTCGCGCTCAAGGTCGCTGGTGCCCACCAACCATCTGTCCATCCGTCAGTCGGCTTGTCAGTCTGTTCACCCAGCTCTTCCAAGACCTTCCCGCACCCGTCCCCGTCTCCCTGAGCTGGAATGAGCACACACTTACGGGTGCCCCGATGGCAGATGATGACCTTCTGGGCCTGGCTCCCCGGGCTGTCCCCGCCCAGGCGTCCGCCAACACAGGACCCCCGGCCTCCCCCTGCGCCGCCGCCGCGCAGTGGCAAGTCGGCCTGCACCAACTCGCTGAGGAAGTTGATGTAGCCGATGGCCAGGCGCAGCGTATCCACCTTGGAAAGACGCTTTTCGTAGGGCAGCGTGGGGATGTGAGAGCGCAGCCCCTCGAAGGCGTCGTTGATGGACTGCATGCGCCGCCGCTCGCGCACGTTAGCCGCCTGTCGCAGCTGCTGCAGCTCCGCCTCCGAGCGCACTCTTCGTCTCCGCCGCGCTGCAGCCGCCGCCGCCCCGCTCAAGCCCCGCAGCTGGGTCCCGGGGGACAGCACGGCAGTCCCAGCGCATGGATAGGCCAGGCACGAGGGCGGCGAGCCGGGCGAGTAGGGGAAGCTGCCGAGGGGCGCCCCCGCCTCGCAGCAGTAGCCACCGCCACCGTCGTCTGGCTCGCCAGGGCCCCCAGAGGGCGGCGGGGCGAGTGCGTGCGGGGCGGCCGAGGGCGCGGGCTGCAGCAGCAGGCACGCCCCGTCGCGGTAGCAGTACTCGTGCAGCTGGTGGCTGAGGAACTCCACCTCGGCCTGCTCATCAGCCAGCAGCTCATCGCCATCCTCTAGAGGATCCCGAGAGGACTGGTCGGTGAAGAAGTCTTCCTCGTCAAAATAAGGAGACGGGAAGGCGTCAAGGCCCCCGGGGAAGTGCTCTAGCAGCACCGCGTCCATGCTCTGAGCCGCCGCGGGCTCGAAGGAGGGACTGATAGCCTGAGGTGGTTCTCTGAAAGTTTGACGTTGCAGTTTTTGCTTCTCTGGCAGCCCCCTCTCTCCCTGTTTCCCGGCTCCTTGAGCTGGAGGCAGTGGGGTCGGCCCGCTGGCTCCCCGCCCCCGGCCTCCCTGGAGTCCCCACGTCCACTGTGCTCCGGCGGCGCTCGCGCTACGCTGGGGAGGGCTGTGGCCGACTTGCTGCAGCTGAGGGCCGGCACGCGAGGATTCTTATAACTACATCCACAGGCGCGTGCCAGGGACCCGCGGCGCCAGCCAATCACCGAGCCGGCGGGGAGGGGCAGGGGGCCCCGCGGAGGGCGAGAGGGCCGGAGAGGCTCTCTTCGGGTTTCGAGCTCTTGGGAATGAGAGAAGGCGGGGTCTACGCTGCATGGGGCCCCTACTGCTCCACCCGGCCGGTTCCTCCACCGAGCGCCTGCGGGGCGCACTGCTCCAAGGGCACCTGCAGCCTGCGGCGCCCGCCTCCTGCTTGCGCACGCTGCGCAGACTGGCTCCCCACCCCCACCCCCGGGCTAGAGTAGCCGCGCACAGCGTCATCACACAGCTACAAAAGGTCCTAGGGGTGCGCTCTGACCGCCCAGATGGTGGGAACTCCCTCCTTCTCGGGAGTTGGCTCAGAAAATATCTGCCGCCGGGGAGGTCCAGGTTGGTGCATTTCGCTATCCCCATACCCTGGGCGCGCTGGCCTACGACTGGCTTGGGTTCTATTTCATCCTTGCAACTTCGAAGAACTCTTGTAAAGTTTGGCACAGTGTACGCCAGTGGAGCTCGAAGGCGACGCAGTCCAGCCTCCGTAGGCGTTCCAGACGCTGCGTGGGGTCTAGGGGCGAGAGCATTCAGGCTGCCAGCTTGGAGCCTGACTCTGGTGCGGGTGTCGGTCCCCAGCGACGCCGGCTCCAGGTTGGCCTCAACTCCTCTGCCTTACGCGGCCCAGAAAAATTAAAGGGAACACTGGAGTGGCTGTCTCGGAGGGCAACTCAGTTGGGCATGTTTCGTCGGAGAGCAGATCGAAATCCTAGGGGTTCAAATCAATAAAACCTTGTCAAGGAGTCAACTGAACTGTCTGCTCCGGAGCAGTCCAGAGGAAGGGTGAGACGTTAAAGGACAGAGTGTGACCGTTTTCAAACTTGAGTCTCTCACCTTTCTGATGACCAAGACCATCCTTGAATTTGTTATTCTTTTTCAAATTTAAGCACCCCCCTACACACACACACACACACACGACATATGCGCTGTGCCCACACTTTATAACAGACTGCGATGTAACATGAATTCCTCAGTTTAAAAGTAACAAACACTTTCAAGGTTGGGCAATTCCTGTTAAAAACCGAGTTTCCGCTTCCGCCCCTGGAAAGTTAAGAAATGAGGCCAATAGCGGGGGTTCTGTCAATAGAGGACGGAGGCATGGTCGTCCTGGGTCAGCGGATTCCTTTTTCAGACCCTTGTCCCACCAGAGGCTTCTAGTGGATGTTCATACTCATCTCAACATCCCAGGTCATGACTCTTAAGAACTGCTATTTAAACATGCTTCTTGTTTTTAGACATTGCACTGTATTTAACTGAATTCTGAGACAAAAAGAAATTTATAAGATTAGAAGATCAGAGATTACTCAACCTGGGGTGGAGTGGAGATGGTTGTCAAGGACCTCAGACAATTTTAAGCCAAAGACTTACTGTTTTTCAGCATACTCTGTCCTGCCTTAGCATCTTAGCCCTTCCTAGTGAGGTGGTTGTCCTTAAAATGATGCAGATGTAGACAGGTTCCCTGTGTCAGAGCCCCAATGTCAATGTCCTTCACTTAGACTTATCTTTCTCACCTCAAAAAGAGGGAAACTGTTAGGGGTGGGCGATCAAGAGCAGGGATCTAGCCAGCTGGTTGTATACATCCAGTTCTCTTTACATTGAGAAGGCCTTCCTCCCCTTCCCTCACTTGGTCAGATTAAAACCATGTGGGAACATGCCCTTGGGTCAACCTGATGACTTGGAAGGGTAACAAATGATTAGACTTCAATGCTTATCCCAAATAATAGGTAATCATTTAGTGAAGAAAAGACTGGATTCTAGCCTATAAAGGCCCTCTTTAGGATCTATCTCTGATAGATCTAGGTGGCCCTTGAGAAAGTACGTGTGTGTCATAGATATGTTTGGGGGACATGGCTTGGGGACATAGGAGTCAGTCAGTGTATATATGGATAACTTTTTACCCAGTGTGATTTTAACAGTCAGCTTCCAATGAAAATCATCTTACAGCTTCTAGGAACAATGATGGAAGGCTTAGAACCCACAGCCTGGCTCCTTCCCAGGATGAATATTGGGCGGATATGCTTCATGAGTTTGTGGAAGAGTACAGAAATCTTCCTTGGGCACCCAGGTGAACTAATGCTAAGTCAGCTGCTGGTAGAAAGCCTCACTATCCTATGAGGCTGAGCAGGGCATGGATGTTCTAGAGCAGGGGCGTCAAACTCATTTTCACCGGGGACTACATCAGCTTCGCAGTTGCCTTCAAACGGCCAAAATAATTTTAGGACTGTATAAATGTGACTACTCCTTAACTGTTAAGGAGTTGAAATTACATTTGGACCTTTGAAGGCAACTGCAAGGCTGATATGGGCCCTCATGAAAATGAGTTTGACACCTGTCTAGAGCATGCAGTTCCTAGACTGCGTGGAAAAGCATGGGGTATGAGAAAAGAAAAATATTCACCTGTGCCAGACAACCCTCCTCACCCTCTCCCCCCTACCTCACCATTTTTTCCCTTTGAGGATTGCTGGCTGTCTGCAGACTGGTACCATTAGGAAGTGAGAGCTGGGCCTGCAAATGTTGATACTGGGATACTGGAGTGGGTATTAATGCATGCAAATGCACACATATGCATACACATCCTGTTCCTAAGTAAGGCAAGATTGTTCTTTTCTCTAATAAAAAGAAGAAAGACTTCGCCATTAATAAAGGAAATTTTCTCTGGGCCATTGGAGGTCACAACAGTGTTGATGGAGGCCCTTTGCCTCTTGAAGCAACAGGTTGGGTGAGAAGATGGCTGGGACAGAACCTTGTCTTGCCAGATTAGAGATCCAAACTCTCATTCCAGCCCCATGCTTCTCACTGCCCAGATCCTCTGAGCAGTCGGAGAACATGGAGAGAGACAAGATTAAAAGTTTCCAGGTGCTTCATGGAGATCAGGACACTGCTTCAAGTCTCTCTACCCTCTGTCCTCAGGAGAAATGTCCTCTAACCTTAAGAACCCCTGCCTCATTGTAAAATGGCATCGTCCCATAGGCAGTGGCAGGGACACTTAGTTCTTTTTAGTGACAAATTCTGGTGAGGCCTCAACATATTTTCAAGTCTTTTGAAAGGAATTCAGTCTGGGCCCAGTAGACCCCCACTACACCTTCAAGGCTGCTCAGATGCCTCGGCCATCTTGCAGGTGCTCAGTTACAGGAGAACTTCTGGAAAGGGCTACTGGGCATTAAGGAAGCCTTGTCACACCTGTTTCTTCCTCTCTGCCTCCTTCCCTCCCAAGGGTCTCAGAGATCTGAATCCTTATTCATTGTTTCTCATTGTATATTTCAAAACTCTCCCCAGCTTTTGGTAATAATGACTGAAGGCTTGGAACCCATGTGTTGGCTCCTTCCCAGGATGAATCTCTGGGCAGAGCCCACTGAAGGAGAATGTGGCACCCAGGCTCTCCATCCTTCAGCTTCCCCTTCCTATGTTCCCATAGTGCTTGATGCCCTGACGGAGCCTAAACTCCATAGATATGAGGTGTCCCCAGAGCATTCCTCTCCCCACTTCGTGCTTACATGCAGGTACTACTTGTGGATGTGACTCATGGTCTATCTCCCCACTTGAAAATGGGTTCATACTAATTCCTCTTGACCCAAATTGTCCCCTCCCTCATTTTTAAACACAGGGTGATGCCCAGTGTCTGGTTTGTCCTTTTCTGTGTCTTTCCCTCCCTTCTTTGCCACCCTCTTCCTCCCCTGTTCTGTGAAAACTTTCTTCTTCCCACGTGGGTGCCCTCATCAACCTACCCTTTATTTCTATAACCTTAGGAAAGGGTTTGAAAACTAAAATCACAGGGTAATGCTGAAAGATCTCTGAAGTCCACAGAGGTTCAGTGACTTCGCTAAGGTCACACAGCAGGTTACTGTCAGTCCCGATCCACCTCAGCTCAGTGCTGGTTCCACTGGCTGCTGAGAAGATTCCAACTCTGCTTCCTTTCACTCATAAAAGGCATATTTATATTGTTCTGCAATGCAGTCAGTACAGGCCCTGTTGTAAACTGTCCCAGATTATCAAGTACCACCTTTTTGATCTCCAGCCTTGACTCTCCAGAGTCCTGGCTGTATCTCCCAGTGTGCTGAGGAAGGAATCACTGAATGGTGCAATTCTCAGCACAAGACAAAGTGTGCAAAATTAAATATAGGATTATGGGACTTACACTGGTCCTCAAAGTCATATTATATAGATTATGGATGTTTTATGCACTCAGAAGGTCTACTGTGATCATGTGACATTTTGTTCCACCTTGGAAGTGAATGACGTAGAAGATGCCAAACACCTTGACTCAGTGTAAAAGGTCTTCCTTTAACTGCCTCCCCTCCATTCTCCTCGTGTATTTACTTCACCATCAGTTGACTGTTCTTGACTGGCTGATCCCTCCCTGGTTTTCTTTGTTTCCCTCCTACTTTTCGTCCCACTCATCTGAGCTCCTTGGTTTGATTTGAAGCTCTTATATTTATTCTATCATAAGACAGGTAAAAGAAAGAAGACTAACATTAGATGAGATGGGAATGAGCATTTGAGAGGACTTTCAGACATGTTTATCATTCACCCTCCTAATTCTGCAGGCTGAAGGGCATCTTTCTTATTTCAACCAGTGAATAAATGAGATTTGGCCTTAAATCCATGCTGCATGGCGAGTAAGAGAAAGGGTCAGAGTTAACACCAGGTTGTGGCTTAATACCTTATTTGTGTTACATAGCATCTCTCTGCCCCTCCTTGTTTCTACATTTAACACAGCTGATTAAATAGGATTTTCGCATGGATTGGCTTATTTTCTCCTAATGCAGCATTGTGACATAAACCGGCAGATATTTTTATTTTGTGCAAGTAATAAGACTCAGAAAGGCTAAGTGACTCTCCTAGAGTGACACAACCAGCACCACGGAGCCTCAAACAGAAATAAGTGGATTTCCAGCACAAAGGGATAAGGCTGTCAACATCATTTTCCAGGGATTCCCAGTAGACACTCTCCGCTCTGAGGCTGAGTGTCCTAAAACACAAAACTGGCCTACGACTTATCTGGGAACCAGGGCAGGAGGCACATGGTTGCTGCGAAACAGAAAATCCAAGTATGGAACACCCACCACCTTCCTTCTTGCCTTTCCATTTCCAGTTGTTAAATATTAATCTTTTGAGGGAGAAACACTGAAATGCTGATATAAGTGTCCAAATAAGTGGTTTCTGCCAAGGTTTATTTGGTGAATAGCAAAGCTTCTGAGCTTTGTCCTTCAGTCTTGTTATTCCAAAAGGTGTTTGACCTTTAGTAATGTAAACATCACAAGTCATTATTACCAGACTTCTTCATCTTGGCCTCCATAGTGAGCACTAAAATGAAAAATAAATTGCTTAACATGAACAGGAAATTTGGGTTTTTTTCTGTTTCTTTTCAAAGCTATATGTGTTTTGTGGCTTCAAGTCCATCCGTAGGGCCTTACATGAATTATGGTATATACATCTAATAGGATATTCAGCAGGAAAGCCATGACTGGTGTGGCTCAGTTGGTTGGAACGTTATCCAATAAACCAAAAGGTCATGGTTGGATTCCTGGTCAGGGCACACGGCTAGGTTTGGTCCTGGTAGGGTGTGATCAATGTCTCTCTCCCTCTCCCCCTCTCTCTAAAATCAATAAATCAATCAATCTCTAAAGGATGGAACTTTTCTTTGTATACTCTTTTAAATCTTTTGATTTTTAAAATACAGTAGCCTCCCCTTATCCACAGGAGATATGATTCCAAGATGTCCCGTGGATGCCTGAAACCAGGGACAGTACTAAATCCTATATATACTATGTTTTTTCCTATACTATATATCTGTGATAAAGTTTACTTGATAAATTAAGCATAGTAAAACCTTAACAACAATTACTACTAATAAAATAGGGCAATTATAAAATATACTGTAATGAAAGTAACATGAATGTCGTTCTGTCTCTTCAAATACCTTAGTGTATCACACTCACCCTTTCACTTAAAGATGGCACTTTTTGTTTTCTCTCTGGCATATCAGAAGTGCCAGCATCACTACTCATATGCTTTCAGGCCATGATTAAGTAAAATAAGGGTGGCTTGAACATGAGCACTGCCGTGCCCCTACAGTCTATATGATAATGAGATGGCTACTAAGTGACCAATTGGTGGGTAACACACAGGGCGGAGACACTGCACAAAAGGATGATTCACATCCTGGGCAGGAGAAACAGAGTGGGATGGCACAGATTTATCAAGTTATTCCAAATAGAACACAATTCAAACTTATGAATTGTGTATTTGGGGAATTTTCCATTTAATATTTGTATGCTATGGTTGACCGTGGGGAACTGAAACCACGGAGAGTAAAAACCACAACTAAGGGAGGGAGGACTACTGTATGTGAGCATATACGCGGAGCATTTTTTAAAAATTAGTGAACTTACTTTTTAAAAAAGTTAGAGTTTATGATCTCTTCATATGAGTGCCGGAGGAGTCCTCCAGAGAGCTTGGTTATTAGCTTGTGTCATCTTCAAAGTCAGCATGAACCTCCGGCAGATGGACCCAGTGAGGGCTGGCAGGGGGCAGGTCCTGAGCGAGCCCTTTCTGCAATTGTCTCAGTCCTGCATGCCGTGCAGTGGAAATGGATGGCATTGGATAAGATGTTATTCCATACACCAAATCAGCATCAAACAAAATTTAGAGGGATTCAACCATAATAAAGAAAATTAAAAATTATTAAATGCTCGTTAAAACTACCACATTGTCTGCATTGCCCACCGTCCCACAGCCTATCAGTGACTACTGTTAATATTTTGGTCTGTTTTCTTCCATGCGTGTTTAGTTTGGCATCTTGCATCTTTTCTGTGACTGAATCTCATCACAATTTTCCCATATCCTTACTGACAAGCTTTCAAGCTTTTCGTGTGATGTTCGTTATATGACTTCACCATTGGATATGTTTATTTTCACTTGAGCACCACTTAATCCTGGGAACTCCCAGGTCAGGGCAGACTTTCTGCATCTCTTAGAGTGCTTTTGTATTTTGTCTGTGGTCTGACTGTATTTCTTGCTTGGCAGGCCATGATTCTGATTCCCTGAGAGTCTTTTCTACCTCAACAATAATGGTAGGTTTCACTCATATCAGTGGTCCTGAAGATGTTGGTATATTGCAGTGACATTTTTATTGTTGTTCCCTTAAAATCCTGTCTACAGTAAAACCTCATCTTCAGCTGGGTTGACCTGTGCTTGAAGAAGCTGATGCCAGACTAAGTGGGGAAGTGCCAAGGAACATCAGTTATTTTGCAAAGCTGCCTGGAAATATAGTTTTCATGCCTATACACCTGCATGTACCCCACCATGCCTCAGGTTGCACACCACATGACCCACCATACCTCAGGTTGCACACCACATGACCCACCATGCCTCAGGTTGCATACCACATGACCCAACTTAGAGGTTTGAGCCTATTTTTGTCATATGGGAAGTAGCACCCCACTTTCTGCTACAGGCCCCAGGCATCAGACAGGCTAGGTAGCACAGAGCTCATGAGTGTTGCCACTGGAGCCTGAAGGTCTGGAACCCTAATGGCTCTGCCACCGACCACTTGTTTGGGCAAGTTACCTAATCTGTCTGTGCCAGGAGCTGGGCAGCAGTTGGTTTCCTTTTGCCCCTTGCTCTTCCAATCTTACTGGCCTTGCAGAGAAGCCAGGCATTTCCTCACCTGGAAGGAAAAACAATTTGGGCCTGTTATATGATACAATCTGCTCGTGCTTCTGAAATCAGTGGGTTGTATTTATGGTCTTTTTTCCTCTTCATCACAGAGGGAGTTTCCATGCCCAGGAAGAGTGATTTTCCTGATTAGGATTTATCTTGGATCACTTACCTCCATGGACCTCTGATTTCCTGGATCCATACTTCTTTTCTTTTTAAGATTTTATTTATTTATTTATTTTTAGAGAGAGAGGAAGGGAGGGAGAAAGAGGGGGGGGGTGAAACATCACTGTGTGGTTGCCTCTAGTGTACCCCCTACTGGGGACCTGGCCTGCAACCCAGGCATGTGCCCTGACTGGGAATTGAACCAGCAATGCTTTGGTTCACAGGCCTACACTCAATCCACTGAGCTACATCAGCCAGGGCTAGATCCATATTTCTTAAATCAAGGCTCCACAAGTTAATAATGACATTTTTTCCAATTTTGTGACCTTTACATGATAATCTTAAAAAACTATGACAACGAAGTATGAGTATGTTCTGGCACATCTGGATAAACCAGCCCCATCTTTGAGCTTGGAGACTAGGTCTGAGTTTACATCTGTGTTAAGACTGTGGTGGTACCAAACAATCTGTTTTAACTGAGTCACACTAAAGAAAATACACAGACACTGTGCTTGTGCCAAGAAAAGTCCAAATAACCACAAAACAAGCTAGAAAATCAAGGCCATAGTGGTAGTTTAGTTAACCTGGGGGAGAAATGATTGTTACATGCCACATGGTGGACTGAGGAGAGGGATCAACAGCATGTCAGCTCTGCGACTGGTAAATGTCATTGCCACAGTCATCATCTCTCACACTAAACTAAGGTTAATTTGAATTTCACTGATTCATAGATTTAAAATTTTTTATCTTTAATTTTTGGTTCTGTAGTTATTTAAGAACAACATACATAAAGAATTTATATCATCCTTATATTTGTGAAATTTAAGCAATTTTATATTAATAATTATTTAAACTGAGATGGTGAACCCATAAAAACTTTCATTGA
>VMDR010011188.1:0-29065 GCA_007922815.1 Macrotus californicus | reverse complement strand
CAAGCTGATGTCTTTTAAGAGGACACATGGGCAAAGCCAAGGGAGGCAGGGATGGGTGCGGCAGGGGGTTGTGGTGGGGCAAAAATGGAGACAACTGTACTTGAACAACAATAAAAATGTTTTTAAAAGATTAACTGAAAAGAACACTCATCTCAGAATCAAGCCATGGACATGCAAGTTCATAAAATTCACAGACACCACAAACTGTTCATTTAACCTCTTTTTATAGTTTTAAACTACTACAGAGAATCTCATGACTGCCTTGTATACTTAGCTTTTGAATTTTATTTGAAGACCCATTTCTGAGCAAATTCACAAGATTTTGGTGTATCATATACATTTAGCTCAATTTTAACAAGATATAAATTTCTGTCTAGCAAGCCATATGAGGATAAAGTTAAAGAGGGACATATATTTCTTCATATTGGGATTAGTCTTTTTTATGTCATCAGTCGTTAATACTTTGTTTCACTTTTTTCCTGATGACTGTTTTGTTCCAGTCTAAAAACATTTGAAAACTTACTCTTCTTGAATCTAATTTACATGCATGATAACCTGTCCTCAAGATCAGTGCCTTCTCCAAAACCACCTCTGTGGCTGTCACCTCTTTTCACTGTGTATTAGCCGTTCTTTCTGTTTCATTCGGACACTTCTTTGTATTTTCCTCTGTCGTGGAATTTCTGTCATTTTTTGTAAAGTGATTTCTTACCCTTAAAAAACTGGGGAGAACCCATGATCTACACCTAAAGCACTTACTATCTTTACCTAGCATCTTCTCGTTTGCATCGTTGTTTCCTTGGTCACAATCACTTGCCTGAAGTCTGCCTTTACTGACTGGGCGGGAACCTCAATGCTGGCAGAGGTTGCTTGTTCACTGACGTGGGTGATGGCCGGCTGATAACTACCACTTTTCTGTGCAAGTGTTAGGAAGGAACATGTTGAATCAGTGTGCCCCCTCGCCCCATGCTTGACACACAGTAGGTACTCATTAAATTTTGTTGCTATTCATCAACCTCCCCTGGACCTAGAACATCTGCTTGGAAGCAGTGTCACAGATTATCAGAGGTAAAGCCCACTTCGAGCTTTCTAATTGGCCCATCATTCTCACTGCTATTAGGGGACATCTCATTCCCACTAAGTTCAGTATTAAAAATGGGTGATTTTGATTGTAAAGTAATTGCAGCAAGATATATTGCCAAGTAATGTTTCATATAATAAAAAATATAATAAACATTTACCTAAAAAAGGAGCTGCCAGTCAGCCTTAAAGTGGTTAAAAATAAGAAAAAACATGCTTTATATTCATGTTTATTTTTATGATTTTCATCACTCTCCATTTATTTGTTTAGTTCTAAGTTTTGGGTCCAAGTTTTCATTTGGTGTGTTTCTTCTGTCTGAAGAACCTCATTATAATTTCTTGCATCTAGGTCTACTGGCCGTAAGCTCTCTCCGCTTGCTTGTCTGAAAAATCTTTTGCCTTCATTTTCCAAAGGTGTTTGCACTGGATATAGAATTCTGGGTTGACTATTCCCCCCCGCCCCCTTACACATACCACTTCCTTGTCTTCTGGCTAACATGGTTTTCATAATTCTTACCTTTGGCCCACTGTATGTAATTTATTTTCATGGTTTCTTTTAAGGTTTTTCCCTTATTTTTGGTTTCAAACAATTCAACTACAACATATTAAAGATATGTGTTTTTTAATTATATCATTTATGCTGTTACAGTTTGTTAGAAGGACAAACTGACTTTTGAAATATGTGTACATACACACATACATATACCCACCCCCACACACCTAGAAACGGGTGTGCCTCTTCTCTTAGACTGTCGTTCGTGCTGAGGGCTTGTGAGTCAGGCTGGTTAAAGCTGAATAGGGCCTGGGCTCTGTTTAATGTTTGGGTCTGTGCCTTCAGTGCACCACAGGCTTCAGACTGGTGTGGTGACCACTGATGTTGTGTTGTGCATGGGGGTGGGGCTTTGGGTGCAGCAGGGTTTTTCTCTGTGTCTCTGCTAACCCCTTGGCTTTCAGCTCTTACTGCTTTCGTGACTGCACCACAGCAGGGGTCTCTTTCCGTGCTGTAGCTCTTGCCCCAGAGGTAGCCTGCTGCTCATGTTACTCCTGGTGCGGGCAGGCGGAGAGTGGAGGAAGGACTGTCTTTTGTCCTTAGGGTAGACTCCTGTATTGCTAAACCTTAAGAGCGAGGCTTTCTTACGATTTTGACCCTTCCTCAGTATCAGTGGATCTTTGTCTGGTGGGGCAAGGAAAATGTTTCCTGCACATCCCCTGGAGGCAGAGAGATTTACTTCTGCTTCTTCCCCAGCAGTAATGGATCTTTGCCCGTGCCCCACAGTGAGATCCATGTGTGGAGTTTACTTAGTCGTCGTAATGCAGACACTGAATACTGATCTAGACAAATGCTGTGCTTACAACTATGTCGAGAGGATGTAAGGGTGGAAATACTTCTGTTTGGGGAAAGGGCAGCCGGGGTGTTATACAATGAGTTAAATCTTCATCTTCCACAGTGTGAAGTCAGTAGTTAAAGCCTAAAACTGAAAAACTAAAAATGTCAGCATAAGCGTGTTATTTAGAAATAATGGGGTAAACGTGAAACAAATCAGCTTAGAGAATTTGAAAACGTTTGGTTCCCACAACTGTGAAATGGGTGGGCAGAAGCGAGGAGATAAGGTGGGAACTGTTGCTCTGTCACTACGCCCCAAAGAGCTGTGGGAAGTCCTCACTGAATGTCGCTGCGCTCCGTGACGGCCCCCGAAACCGTGCGGTGGAGCCAGTTTTACCACAGGCTGATCGATACAACAAGAGTTAAGTTCCTATGGCATCTCATCAGTGGTGCAACGAATCAAGATTATTTGAGGATCTCTATATATAACTTTAAAAATAGATGACTATAGAACTTTGTTAAAATTAAAAACGATGTTCTAAGGGTGTTACAACACAAAGGTGTAGATGACAGTGTGGGGAAAATGAGCACTCACATAACAGTGTAGAGAGTAACTGGTATGACTTTCAAGGAGGTCAGGAGAGCACTCCGTCAAAAGTCCAAATTCAGTGCCTGTACTACACAAGCCTTGTGTGGAGTAGGACGAAAATCAACCTGAGTGTCAGCAGTAAGGGAGTGGTTAACAGCCGCACCATGAAGTATTTAGCCATTTAAGAAAACGGAGGCTGTTTATGTGCTCCTGTGGAACGACCCCTCAGATATAACGCAGAGTGGAAAGGCAAGATGCAGAGCTGCACGTATGGTAGACCGCCATTTCTGGAAGAAGAAGAAGAAGAAGAAGTGAGTTGATGACCAGTGCATATGTTTTGTTCGGTATGCGTCAGTGGAAGACTACCGAAGAAACTGGAAATAGCTCCTGCTCTAGGCTCCTTCCGGAAAAACGAGTTGAGGGCTCGGAAAGAGGGTGGGAGGAGGGTTGCTCAGGCCATGCCCTTTTGTGCCTTTTAAATGTAACCGTTTAAGTCAGCTTCCCTCATCAAGTCATACACGTAGAGTGGTAAAGATGGTTAGGTGCATTGGGTGATTCACATGCAGAACAATTTAGTTTGATTTATTCTGTGATTTCAGTTCTATGATGGTTAAATGACTAAGCGAGAGAACCAAAAATCTTAAACCTTAAAAATGTGTTCATGACATCAGCATTGGGAAGGCTGTCAATAGCACACAAAAGCATATATCAAAAAAGAGGAAAATTTGATGAACTTGATTTGACAACATTAAAATTAAAAACTGACACAAAGTACCATAAATGGAATGATGTGACAGTGACAATTGAGAGCAGACTGGTACAGCACATAATGATCAAAGATTCAGTATGCAGATATATAAAAAACTCCTACAAATCAGTAAGAAAAAGAAAAATCACCCCACTTGAATAATGGGGAAAAAACATGGACAGGCAGTTTACAGAGAAACCTAAACTATGAAAAACAAAATTTCGACCTCCTTCATAATCAGGGGAAAACAGATGAAAACAAGTTCCTATTTCATGTCCGTCAGATTGGCAGAAGTCAAACTATGGCAGCTCCCAGTGTACGTTGGAATGTGGGGAAATGACATTGGGAGACTGCAGTTCCTGTGGGAGTGCTGCGTATAGATTGTTTCACTTTGCAGTTTGGTGGATGTTGATAAAGTTGAAAGTATGTATACCTTCGAGAAATTTTTATATATCTACACAAGAGAAAGGCACAAAAATGGTTTTCGTGGCCCTGTTTCTATTAACAAACTTTGGGAAATAACTAAAATAGGGCATCAGGGTAAGTTGAAGATTCATAACTAGATCAATAGGTACTTTTAAAATAATTTTCTTGACAGAATAGTAGTGCCTAAGACCATCGACTTCTGATCTGAGCCTCTGGGTTTGGATCCCAGCCTGTTCATTTGTAAAATGGGAACAGTAGTACTTAACCTCTCAGGAGTTTTGTAAAGATGAAGGTGAGGGTCACAGAACAATACCTGACACACTCAGCATCAACCAAAATGAGCTGTTGCTTTTTACATATATCAACCTGAATAAGTATGTAAAGCACAGGGAGTTTTTACTTAAAAAGCAAGGTGTAAAATATTAGTACAGCATGCCATTTATGTAAATGTGTATGCAAAGAAACTCTATGAATATGTACAGTTATTGAAAAAGTATAAATACACTTTTTTAAAAAGTATAAGTACAAATGTACATATTGACATAATCACTTTTGGGATAGTGTTTTGTCTGTTAGGAGTAAAGGAGGGAGACAGAATTATCAGGGAGAGGCTGGAGTTCCAAATATTTCTAACGTTTACTTTTAGTATATCTGAAATAATTGTAGCATAATGTTAGTATTTATTAGATTTAAGTGGTGTACACACGGGTGTCAATTAATCTCTACATTCCTGTATGCTTGAAATATTTTATATTTTGAAATTTTAGGAAGAGAAGCCTTCAAAAATATCAGTAGATAAAGGGAACTTGTTTGATATCGTTTCCATAAACTTCTTTTTACTTTATTAAAAAATAGATATGTTGCCCTGGCTGATACGGCTGAGTGGATTGAGTGCTGGTCTGTGAACCAAAGGGTCACTGGTTGGATTCCTAGGGCAGGGCACATACCTGGGTTGAGGGTCAGGTCCCTGGTAGGGGGCGCACGAGAGGCAACCACATATTGATGTTTCTCTCCCTTTTTTTCTTCCTCCCTTCCCCTCTCTCTAAAAATAAATACCTAAAATCTTTTTAAAAACTAGACTTATATTTGTTCATTTTGATTCATAAATATATGCTTTTAAATTCAAATTAAAATACTTGTGTAAAGTAGAAAGTATATGAAGTCTGTACAGAAAGTATCCAGCCATGTACTGTGAAATTCAAACAGACATTTATTGAAGAAGATACAAGGAATATTGTACATAGGACAGTGATACCTTGGTCCTCTTCAAAGTAGGCACCTTGGCACCTCACACAGGTTCTCCAGTCGCCATCAGCTGCCCCGTTGTATTTACCTAAATCTCATTCATGGTCTAAAATCTCTTCCCTTTCAAAGGTGATAAAACCTTTGGGAAAAGTCAGAAGTCTCAGGGTGCCAAATCTGGGCTGTAATAGGGCTGAGTCACCTGAATGATTTGATGTTTTCCAAAAAACTCTGAATGAGACATGGTGCGTGAGTGAGCACATTGTTGTGATGAAGCTGCCAATCAGCAGTTGCCCACATCTGCAGCCTTCTGAATCATCCAAAGAGTTTCCATGGAGGACTGGTCAAGCTCAGTGCAAAATTTGATGCAGAGTTTTGCTGTACTCGCTCAGTCACTTTGAATGCCATGGCCACACAGTGCACATGATTATTCAGTGGCTTCTACCACCCCCACTGACTGGTACAATGAAGTCGTCCTTGTTCACACATGTGCATTCTGATCCACTTTTCTGGCTGCCAGGTTACATTGATGTCACACAAACCATTCTCATTATATTAATTGATATATTAATTGTAATTAATATATTACAATGATTGGATTTTTTTCTGGACATACCTCATATGTTCCTCCATCACCCGGAGTAACTTATTTACGACTTTCTATATATACTTTCTGATCTTTTTAGACATATATATATATATATATATATATATATATATATACAATTTTTAAAAATTTTATAGCTAGATCACACTTTATATGCTTTTTAAAATTTTATTTTTCCACTTATGAGCACACCATGGACATTTTCCATTTTAGCATGATATATAGAACTTGACCTCATAAACTGCATTTCTGGGCATTGTTTTATCTGAGATACCCTGTCCTGTGCTGAGACTAATTTTGATACAATTCTACGTGAAGGGCAATGGTGTTGACAACCTCAGGATTTTCTTGCCTTTAAATTTTATAGTTTTAGAATTTTAATGTTATTTTCTGCTTTTTTAAAAGACATTATTGCAAGAGTATCTCAAGCAGACGTCGCTACAATCGTGATTTGGAACAGGATGAAGCATTCATTCCAGCTGGAGAATCGTTAAAAGATCTGATTGACCAGTCACAAAGTTCTGGTAGTGGATCTGGACTACCTTTATTGGTAAGATAAAATGTCGTATAAACATTAGTGGTCTGTTGATACAGAATCTGTCCACATGATAAACAGCATAATTATTACAGATTAGCGAATATTACTACACACATTCTTTCTTATTTAGAATATGGTTGCAGTAATGCAGGATGAAATTAGTTAAAAATAAGAACTATGTAACAAGAAAAATTGAATAGCCAAGTAAGGTTATGAAAGAAAATGTGGTCATAAAGTGTTACGTAAGTGCTAGAGTTAGCACACAAGTTTTGCTTTTAAAAACCACTTTGAAGTGGAATCGGGTATATGATTCCTTAAATCTATTCGGTTAAACTGATTGTTGGGACAAACATAAGTATTCAGATTCTGAAATCGAAAGGAAGTTTCTCTCACGTACCTTCGTAGAGAGGATACTTCCCACCATATCACTAAAACACAGTTCATAAAAATAATTTTAAAGGGAGTTATAAATAATTATAAGAGGGATATATATAAGGAAATACTCAGGGTTAGGAGTCAAGAGGGCCCTTTGATAAACACCAGATATTCAGATAGGTATTTAATTGTTTAATTGCATTTGTTTACATACATTCATCTCTAATTTAAAATTTTATTGAATTAAATAATTTCTGCAGTTGAATTGGAAAGGTAAAGTAAAATTGTCTTTATATGCAGACAACATGGCTGTCTATATGCATAAAATGATGCATAAAGTAGATGCTACAAAATTGTGTAAAAAATCTCAAGGATGATACCATAAAGCTGTGACATCAATAAGTGAGTTCAGCAGGTGGCAGAACGTAAAGTCGTTGCACAAAAATCATTGAATTTATGTACACTGGCAAAAAACAGAAATTAAAATTTTAAAAGCTGTATCACTTGAAATAGCATCAAAAATTAAATATTCTGCAGTAAGCTTACCAAAATTATGTAACACCTATACACTGAAAATTGGGAAACATTGTCGAAACAAATTAACACAGCCCTAGATAAGTGGAAAATTGTATCCTGGTTGTGAATCAGAGGACTCTGTATTAAGATACCAGTTTTCCTAAACGTGACTTATAGTTTCAATTCAGTGCAAATCAAGATCAGAGCAAGGTTTTGTAGAAACTGATGAATTGATTCTGACATTTATATGGAAATACAAAGGATCCAAAGAGCCAACACAGTTTTGAAAAGGAAGAACAAAGAGGGTTCCCCGCCTGATTTTAGACTTGGTGGCGTAAAGCCACACTAGTGAGTGTGGTGCTGGCACAAGGATGGGTGTGTGCATCGGTGGAACAGAATAGAGTCTGAACGTGGGTATGCACATACAGATGAGCAGTTGATTTGGGTGCCTGAGTCATTCGATAGGTACAGAAAAATATGGTACAGGAAAAACTGGGCATCCATTTGCTGAAAAGAGAATCTCAACCCTTACTTCACTCCGTATACAAAATTACCTTGAGGTGCACCATAGGCCTACACGTAAAAGTTAAAAGTATAAAACCTTTCAAAGAAAATGTTTTAGAAAATCATCATGACCTTGGGTTGAGCACAGATTTCTTAGATCACAAGTAGCATGAATTATTTTTAAAAGTGATAAATTGGGCTTTCTCAAAATGTAAAGCTTTTCCTATTTAGAAGACACTGTTTAGAAAATGAAAAAACAAGTCACAAACTGGCAAAGGAGATCTGACAAAGAATAGTGTTGCAGCCCTGGCTGGTGTGGCTCAGTGGATTTAGTGCTAGCCTGTGAACCAAAAGGTCACTGGTTCAGTTCCCAGTCAGGGCACTCGCCTGGGTTGCCAGCCAGGTCCCCAGTTGGGGGCGTGGGAGAGGCAACCAATCAATGTATCTCTTGCACATTGATGTTTCTCTCCCTCTCTTTCTCCCTCCTTTCCCCTCTTTCTAAAAATAAATCTTTTTAAAAGAATTTGTGTTGCAGACTACATAAAGGACTTCTACAACTCAGTAATAAGACAAACAATTCACGGTTTTTAATGGACAAAAGAGTTGAATAGACACTTTGCCAGAGAAGATACAAGAATGCAAATAAGCATCTGAAAAGATACTCAACCTCATTGGGGTATGCAGACTAACACAATAAGATACTACCACACATCCACTGGTATGGCTAAGACTGAGGATGTCTACTGGCAGTCTCATACATTACTGATCGAAATGCAAAATAACACAACCATTTTGGGAAATAGTTTGACAGCTGAAAACTTAAGCACACACTTTCTATATAGTGAAGCAGTCCTTCTGCTAAGTATTTATGGAAGAGCTATGCTATGCAAACGTGTCCAGACCTGAATGTGAATGTTTATAGCAGCTTTCTTCATAATAGATATAAATTGTAAACAATGCAAAAGTTCATCAGTTGGTAAATGGATAAGTAGTGGTACATTCATAGAGTAAAATGCAACTTGTCAGTAAAAAGGAACAAACTGCTGATACATGGCAGCAGTAGCATAGATGAATTTGAAAGCACTTCATGCTAAGTGAAAGAACTGAGATACACACTGTACGTTTCCATTTATGCGATGTTCTAGAAAGGTAAAATCGTGAGGATAAAAATCACTTCAGTGATGCCAGACTGGTGGTACAGTGAGGATTCACTTTAAAGAGGAAAGAGGGAACTTTCCAGTACAAAATTTCACAAACCACTTTTGACACATTCGATCAGTCATAGCACCTTCTCTATACACTGCACAAATCTTTATTTTTTTTGCGTTTCAGTTGTGTTTTTACCCTTCTTGAAGTAATAAAGCATAATATGCCAAAAATATTGTCTTTTCTTCCCTCTTCAATATTAAAATGGCTGTACAAAAATTCACCAATTTTGATATAATTTTTAAATGTACATTGATATGACAGCTGTCACAATACATTCTAACAAAATTCTTTCAAATGAAGTTAAAAACAACTAAGTATTATTACCAGAGCCGTCTTGTGGGAAAAGCCTAATGAACCTTTTGGCCAACCCAATAAAATTATAATTGTGCTAAGTGCAACAGTTGAGAAGTATATGTGCGCTATGAAAGTGTTGAGCAGAAGTGAAACAGCACTTGTAAGTGAATGAAACTGTGCGTGAAGGAAGACTCAGAGAGAGGAATGAGCTTGAGGGAATTCCAAACGTTGGAATGGAAGTGATGAGGCTGGAGAATTAGGCAGGGGCCAGACAGTGTAGGGTCTTACAGACTGAGCTGAAGATTTTCAACTGTTGTTTAGGTTTTACTGCATAATAAACCACCCCAGAGCTTAGTGGCTTGAAGCAACAGATATTTATTATTTCTCATGATTCTGTGGGTCTACTGGGCAGTATTTTTCTGGACTTTCTCAGCTGGTGCTAAATGGTATCATTTGTGCACAGGGCCAGTGGTTACCATGGTATTGCTCATTGATCACAACTCCCCAGAACAGCAAGATGAGGCAAGCTCTGGTGCCCACTTTCCGTGTTTTCACTGCACCACCTTTTCTATTGTTCTGTTGCCCAAAGCAAGTCATGTGGCCAAGCCCAGAGTCTGTACAGGAGACAACCCAAAGGTGTATGTACAGGGAGGGGAATCACTGAGAACATTGTTGCAAGCAGTATGTCATAGTGACTAACTGTTAATTTGTGATTTCAGAATGTACTGTATATTGTCTCATCTTATTTAAATACATTTTAATTTTTAAGATTGGAGTTGGTTATAAGGGTCTGTCTGGAAAAAGTCCAGCCGTTATTAATATAACGAGAACAGTTTGCGTGACATCAGTGTAACCTGACAGCCAAAGAGAGTGGACTGGAATGCACATCTGTGAACAATGATGACTTCACTGTACTAGTCAGTGGGGATGGTAGACATCATTGAGGGAGCATGTGTTCTGTGTGGTCATCGCATCCAAAATGACTGAGCAAGTAGAGCAATGAATCTGCATCACATTTTGCGTTAAGCTTGAACATTCCTCCATGGAAACTATTGGGATGATTCAGAAGGACGTAGCTATGGGCAACTGGTGGTTGGCAGCTTCATCATGACAACGCGCCTGCTCATGCATCACGTCTCCTGCAGAGTTTTTTGGCAAAACATCAAATCACCCAGGAGACTCAGCCCCTCTACGTCCCAGATTTGGTGACCTGCGACTTCTGGGTTTTCCCAAAACTAAAATCACCTTGAAAGGGAAGAGATTTTAGGCCTTCAATGAGATTCAGTAAAATACAATGGGGCAGCCGAGGCAGTTGAGGAAAAACTGTGAGGTGCCAAGGAGCCTACTTTGAAGAAGTCTGAGGAGTCATTGTCCTGTGTACAGTGTTTCTTGTGTCTTCAGTAAATGTCTGTTTTTCATAGTGCATGGCTGGATACTTCTGGACAAACCTCATACCATCTTTTTTGATGGGATGAACTGTTAGACCACTTTCTCAGTCTTAATAAGTTTTTTTCATTAAGAACCCAAAATGTTGTTTTTTTTTAAATCAAGGTTCAGCGAACTATCGCCAAACAGATTCAGATGGTTCGGCAGGTTGGTAAAGGCCGGTACGGAGAGGTGTGGATGGGCAAATGGCGTGGCGAGAAAGTGGCGGTCAAAGTGTTCTTCACCACCGAGGAGGCCAGCTGGTTTCGGGAAACGGAGATCTACCAGACCGTGCTCATGCGCCACGAAAACATACTTGGTGGGTGCGCGTTCGATTTCAGGCACTTTGACGTGCTGACGAGGTGTGTGGGGTTCGGGTGGAAGCCTGCCACGTGGTCTCTGAAAACATCTGTGAATTCAGTTATGTGCGTTGGGCTAAAGGAAACCCAGTCGAATAAACAGTTTAAATATAGCAGAGTCCTAAATGCTGACCAACCACTTTATTCACTTCCCTACTGAGGAAATTGCAGTGAGTTTCAAAGTAATGTCAGTTTATTAGACTTACATAGTAACAAAAAACCAAGTGTTCTGTAGGTAATTTAAGCAGTTTTTTAGGGTAACTTTATATGTACCTTTGGCCTTTTGTAAGCTAAGCCACCACCACCACCATATGATGTCGCTTAAGGTTCTATGCTTAGTAGGTCTCTCCCTGTGCCCCCCACCCCACAACCCCATTTACACACGAGCAAAGTGATTGAGGCATGACCTGATCAGCAGGGCGCATAAATTCACTTAGCTTTCTCTCTTCAGCTTCTCTCTTCAGCTGCTGTTTCTCTTCCCTTTAGTACAGACAGTGCATTACCAAGAGTGTAGCAGGCACTTAGACTAGTTTCCCAAGGCTATTATAACAGGTTACCACAGACTGGGTAAAATAAAACAACAGAAATTTATTTTCTTTGAGTTTTGGAGGCCCGGAGTTTAAAATCAAGTTGTCAGCAGGGCCGTGCTCTCTGAAGGCCCTAAAGAGATGACTCCTCCTTGCCTCTTCTGGGTTTCTGGTGATTGCCAGCATCTGTGATGTTCCTCAGCTTGGAGACAACATTCCTGTCTCCATCTCTGTCACAGGGCTTCCCCCTGTGTGTCTCTGTCCAAATTTCCCTCTTACAAGGATACCAGTCATTAAATCACCACCCACCCTAATCTAGGATGACCTGATCTCATCTGAATTTTACTGCATCCGAAAAGACCCTGTTTCTAAATAAGGTCACATTTACAGGGACCAGATGGACATGAATTTGGGGGCGGGACACTACTCAACCCAGCACCTTTACTGATTTTTTTCTGAAGGAGGAAAAAAGGGGGCCCAGACTGAAAAGGCAGATGTGAAGAGGCATTGATGGGTACATGGAATTGGCTAGTTAGGGTATTTGGCTAGTTAGTTGAACATTTTTAACTTTATTTTAATGTGTTCACTTTTCAGTTGAAATTGAGGGTCTTTTCCACATTCCCTCTTTCTACTGTTTCATGCTCAGAGAATCATGTAGATGATAACATTCCCCTAGGCTATTATATGTGATTTTCTTAGCTATGTTATTATTACTTTCATGATGACCATTAACAGTATTTTAAATTTATTGCTGAAGTACGGAGTTATATGTGTAAATGGCTGAAATAAAAATCTTGGGAAGAGGTTCAGTAGATTTTGTTAGGCAAATTTATTGTTTATTTTCTGTGCATGATACTTGAGTTATTCTCATCATTTTGAGTGAGCATTTATTATTCTTTATAGGCACCTCTGATAACCTTTTAAATTTATTAATTGAACAGGTTTTATAGCAGCAGACATTAAAGGTACAGGTTCCTGGACTCAACTCTATTTGATCACTGATTACCATGAAAATGGATCTCTCTATGATTTCCTGAAATGTGCTACACTAGACACCAGAGCCCTCCTCAAGTTGGCATATTCAGCTGCCTGTGGTCTGTGCCATCTCCACACAGAAATTTATGGCACCCAGGGAAAGCCTGCCATTGCTCATCGAGACCTGAAGAGCAAAAACATCCTCATTAAGAAAAATGGAAGTTGTTGTATTGCTGACCTGGGCCTTGCTGTTAAATTCAACAGGTAAGTGGCTCTTTGTCTACTGTTTTGAAATTATATTAATCTCCAAAAGATGTTTGCACATTTATCTTCAGGACAGTGGAATTACAAGAATGTGTTTGTGCTTATGGAGTATAAATATGTAATTGTGGTTTTGTCTTCATTTGTTTTGGTGGGTTTTCTTTACAGAAATTGCATTCTAGTATACATGATTTTTTATTTCCTGTTTTCATGGTCTTAGGCATCCTTCTATTTCTGTTTATGTAGATCTACTTCATTCTTTTTAATTTTGTTGATGCTGTTTTCCAAAATATAGATGTACTATAATTTATTTCATGACCCAACTCATGGGCGTTAAAGTTGCCTCTGGTTTATCTCTATTTAAAAAAAATGCTTTAATGAACATTGTATGTTATCAGTATGTATTAGTCATTGAACACATACACAAGTACTTCTTCATGATGGATTCCTTAGAGTAGGTAGAGAGTATGCACATAATAATTGAGGTGTATTGCAAATTATCCCTTTAGAGAGCATGCATCATTTACACTCCCATCCATGATGTAAATGTGTCATTTCTCCATCACCACCTGATACCTTGTTTCTAGTTTTAAACAATTAGAATTATATTTTTTGGAAACTATAGAAACCATTTTAATGTTGTTATAACTCTAAAATACAGCAGCCATTTCACATTTCAGAATTTCAGGCCATAAGATGAAAGTACTAGTCCATAATAAAACAAACATTAAAAAATTAAATCTTCCCTGGTCGTTAGAGTTATTCTTACATTGTTTGTTTGTTTGTTTTAATGAGTATATTGTTCATTGGTTCAGATATTCATCAGATGCTATCTAAGAAAATACAAAGTATATTAATCTGTGCTTCAGAGTAGTTTCTGGAACCTGCCAGACTGGGGGGCCCAAGCATCAAAAGCATTCCTGTCTTCCAGCCCTAAAATTTACTCCACCAACTGAAAAACCAATAAACATAATTCATTACTAATTGTCAGTATGATTATGTAAACATTACTTACAACCAGCTGAGTTTGTTGGACCCATAAAGAAGAAAATGCAATCCTATTAAATATATCACATGAGAATGGTGAAAGCAAGTAATTCCTCTCAATTTATTTTCACATTCACTTGTTCTGGGATATAATTATCTACCATTTTTTTTATATTCAGTACTGTCATTTTTCTTTGAGAGAGACCGGATTTGTTTGGTGACAAAACCTGACCTGAACCCTTGCGAGTTATCTGTTGTCTTTAACCAGCTTGATATAAATATTCATACTTAGTTTTGAATGCAGACATGGTAGTAAGTTTGATTAAGAGTACTATTCTAGCCCTGCCTGGTGTGGCTCAGTGGACTGAGTGCCAGCCTGCAAACCAAAGGGTTGCTGGTTAGATTCCCAGCCAGGGCACATGCCTGGGTTGCAGGAGCAAGTCCCCAGTGGGGGGTGCGCAAGAGGCAACCACACATTGATGTTTCTCTCCCTCTCCTTCCCTTCCTCTCTCTCTGATAATAAGTAAATAAAATCTTTAAAAAAAAAAGAGTACTACTTTAGACTCTGCTGGGGAAATTATATAATATGTAGCATATATTTAAAGGGTATATTTTTTAAAACCTGAAAGATGCTAAGTTTAAAATACACCTGGCCCCAGTGATTTCTGTTAAAAGAATGTAGAGATTATATTTATTTTTATTATTCGTGTGTGTGTGTGTGTGTGTGTGTGTTTGTGTGTAGCAAGAGAGAGAGAGACTGACTTTTACAAAATACAACAAAAATGGAAGAAAAACTACATTGTCTGTCTTCTGTTTCAGCGATACAAATGAAGTTGATGTCCCCTTGAATACCAGGGTGGGTACCAAACGGTACATGGCTCCCGAAGTGCTGGATGAAAGCCTAAATAAAAACCATTTCCAGCCATACATAATGGCAGACATCTATAGCTTTGGCCTGATCATTTGGGAAATGGCCCGTCGTTGTATCACAGGAGGTAGGAGTTTACAGAGTGTGTTCCTGGTTATGTTTGCATCCTTATCTTTCAGAAAATAGTAGCTCCTATTATATAATTTAGATATCAAGTATCCCCTAGACAAGGGGTCCCCAACCCCATGGACTGCAGGCCAGACTGTTAGGAACTGGGCTACGATTGAAGCTCCGCTGGCCTGAGCTACCCATCCTATCTCCACCACACCCTCGTCCACAGCAGAAGGCGAGGGGCTGGTAAGAGCCTGAGGTCTGCCACCGCCTGCACCCCCCCCCCCCCCCCCCCCCCCCCCCCATCCTAGGAAAAATTGTCTTCCATGAAACGGGTCCCTGGTGCCAAAAGGATTGGGGACTGCGGCCTTAGACCACTCTAGGTTCTGTGATTTCACTAGAAGGACTCACAGGACTCAGCATATAGTTGTCTTCACAGCTAAAATTTATTACAGTGAAAAAATACAAAGCAAAATCAGCACAGGGAAAAGATGCAAGGGACGAAGTTCAAAGGAAATCAGATACAAGCTTCCAAAGTCCCCTTTCAGTGAAGTCTCACAGAATGCACTTATTCCTCCCACTTTTTGTGACAATGTGTGAAATACTGTCATCCAGGGAGTTACTAGAGACTCAGTTCTCAAAGATTTTACTGGAGGCTGGTCATGTGGGCACCCTCTGCCCCGTACCAGAATTCCAGACTCTCAGAAGGCAGGTGTTCAGCACAAAGCGCACTGTTTGCGCAGCTAATCTAGGCACAGTGAGCCGCTGCTACCGTGCAGGGAAAGCTCTACGTCAGCACGGGGCCATTTACCCGGCAAGTTCCCGGACACCAGCCAGAGACCAGCCTTGCGAGCAGGCCTTTTTAAGGATAACGTCTCAGGCTTGCTCTGTTTTCGACATATCATGCTGTCTTTCTGCTGCATTTATTAGTAGAAATAATTACATACATAAATAATTAAAATTTAGGGTGAGTGTTTCACATAGCTCCTTTTTCTTGGGGGGATATTGGTATGTCCACAGCTGTGATGAGGATCCTGATAGACATAGGGGGAATAATTAGACATAAAAAAAGAACAATATACATTTACTATTAAGAGTGAAATATCCACTTTGTAATTTTTTTTCTTTATGTAAGAATCAGTTTTAGTTTCATAGTTTAGTAAGAGATGCTGAATGGACTGATACATTTTGTCCAGCCACCGTTTGTGTGCTCACTGTTTCTCCCTGCAGGGATAGCAGAAGAGTACCAGCTACCATATTACAACATGGTTCCCAATGACCCATCCTATGAAGATATGCGTGAGGTTGTGTGTGTCAAACGTTTGCGGCCAGTCGTGTCTAATCGATGGAACAGTGATGAAGTAAGTGGCACTCGGTCCCCTGAGGAAGTGAGTGGTGAGTGTTGCCAAAGATACTGACCTGTGCACGACACTCTGTTTACTTTTCAGTGTCTACGAGCAGTTTTGAAGCTAATGTCAGAATGCTGGGCCCACAATCCAGCCTCCAGACTTACTGCTCTGAGAATCAAGAAGACACTTGCCAAGATGGTTGAATCCCAGGATGTAAAGATTTGACAGTTAAGTGGTTGCGAGGAGAGATTCTAGACCACAAGAACTGTTTTCACCCCCAGGAGTGGGTGGAGTTAGAGTAGAATAAGGAGGTGAACTTGGTTCTCAGACCCTTTCCTCACTACACCTTCACAGGCTGCTAATATTAACCCTTTCAGTACTCTGTAGAATATAAGCTGCGAACTTCTAAAAACTTTATTCTTTATATATGGACAGCTGTACTTTAAATGTGGTTTTCGATGCCTTTTTTTAAATTGGGTTTTTATGATCTGCGTCAAGACTTCAATCGTGATTAATGTCTCCAGTCAGACTCTGGGTACTGAATTACCTGTTCATAAAATGGTGCTTTCTGTGAAAGCCTAAAGAAGATAAATGAATTCAGCAGAGATGGAGAAATATTACACTTGCCTTCTACCTGAGAAAATTCAGTCTGTTTGTATTTTACCTTTGTAAACAGCCTATGGATCATAACCTGTTTGGGATACTGCTGTGATAGTGCACCATGCCTTGATAGTGGTGTGTGTACACACACGCACACCAGGACTTCTCTGCTGCCGCTTGAATTGGAAGGAGATGTAATCTATGAGTATACAGGAAGATATTAGTGGCTGTTGGTTTTGTGCTTTAAGAATGCATGACCTGACCAAGATTCGCCAATCACACAAAAAGCCATTTACCTTGATAGTGAGCTAGCTTCCCCACCGACTTTGTTTTTAACATAGAAGTTGATACAAAGGCCAAAAAAAAGTTTAAAGTGCCTGGAAATTTCGACTGTTTTTCTCCCACCAACATCTTTTCTTTTTTCTTTCTTTTCCTTTTTTTTTTTTTTTTTTTGGAGTTATTTTTGTTATAGAAAGCATCCTATCCTGAGTTGGAACTTCCAATGCCATGAAGCTTGTAAAGAAAACACTTTTTATTGAAGTGAATTGCTAATTACTGCATTTGATAGCAATGTTAAGTGCCTATAACCATGCTTTGTATTCTTTATTCTCAGTAACTTTTAAAAGGGAAGTTATTTATATTTTGTGTGTAATATGCTTTATTTGCAAAACACCTGCTCCTTTTGCAGCCGTACTTTATATGTGCACATACATTCATGCTGTAGAGGCCAGCTCATGTGGCCCTCACACTCATCCCTGGAGGGGGGAGCAGAGAAGGCGATCAGAGGAAGACGTTCTGAAGTAGGGCCACGTGGGCACTTTTAGAGCCAGTGCGTCCAGAACAGCACATCAGCCCCGAGTGTCCGTGGCAGGCAGTTTCATTACGACGCTGTCGCCTCCGTTCCCGGGTGGAAGGGCCCTCGGTGGGAGCCTCTCCCTCAGAGCTGGAGAGAACGTGTCAGCAGCTGTCCTAGACACTGAGATCGTCCGAGGTTCTGGTTCATGGTTGCTGCTCCGTGACTTGTGAAGACAGGGAAGAGTCAGTGTCTCAGCAGTCCCTCCACTTGTCCCGTGTTGTTGTTTTTCAAGAAAATGCTACATATGTTATGGATGCCTTGTTATTCCAAGGAATAATTCTGATTTACTTAAACTTTTTATACTTCTGTAATGCCTTTTAAATACTAATGTCTTATTCTGAAAGAACAGCTCATGGGCGCAGAAAGTGAGACAGTTTTGTTTGAAAATAACACAAAGTAAATGTGGATGTGTCATACGTGGTCAAAACACTTTAAAGGCGGGGAGTTAGAGCATGACTCTCACTACCAAAAATTTGGCACTAAAGGATGAAACTCTAGTATATTTGTCTGTATATCAAACTTCACAAATTTAAAACTTGCTTTAACAATTTTGACTAAATTTAACAGTTTTCATGTAAGATAAGTTTGGAACATGCATCGACATAAGTAAATTTATGTACTGTTAGCACCCAGTAATGTGTGCTTTCAGAGTGTCCTCTCCGTCTCAGAGTGAGATGTACAGATACTGTTATCAGATTGCCATGTGATTTCAGAACACTTATGAACTCTGATCTACTTAGGCTAAGATTAACCTTGATTTATTTTTTACTTGATAAACTATAAATCCTCAGAATCATTTGTCATCTTAATAATAAAGAAAATAAGAAAAGGCAAGCTCTGTTCTTAGAAATGTTACAGTAGTATGTGGAAGCAAAACATTACAGGTTGTATATAAGTACAAGCCCTTCGTGATGATTTTTTAAATGAAATTGATCTATTAAAATTGATACCAAGAATTAATGTTAGAGACTTGTTCAGTATATTTTCTCACATAACATGTTTTTTAGAAAGCAAATGATGACATATTTGAAACCCTAAAGTCTAAAAAACGGTTGCATGAAACTTTTCTTCTGTCCTTCTTACTTTCACTCTTAACCTCCTGAGCTCACCCCGTAGTGAAGTATTTAGGGAGGAAGTGTTATGAGGCACCATAGTTAATAACGAAATCCTAGGAACCGCTATCTGGTTTCACAGTTTAGCATTTAAAACTAGCTTCTGTCTGTCATCCCTTTAAACAGTGAAAACATACAAACAAAATACCAAAGTTACCAGATTATCATAAAAGTTAACCCTCAACGAAAATCCTGCTGGTAAATATCTCTAGAATTAAAGCCACATTAAAATCGGCTTCAATGTTTTTTGTTTTTTTTTTTAAGCTTTCCATGTGTTTTCTTATAAAATTTGAATCTAATTTTCTGGATATGTTTTCACAAAAGATATTTCTATCAACATATTATGTTGCCCTTTTGACATCCAGAAGTATTTCTAAACTTAGAAAGTGACTTACAGTTTTTGAAAATTATTTTCTAGAATATGCCAGATTGATTATTTACTCAAAAAAAGAAATAGTACCTTTCTTCCCCCAGATGTTTTGCTTCTGTTTACAACAAAACGCAATACAATTTTTAAAGAATCGTGCATCTCACCCTGACCAGTGTGGCTCGGTTGGCTTGGCGTGGTTCCGCAAAGTGAAAGGTCATCGTTACAAAGGTCACTGGTCAGGGCAGGTGCCTGGGGTGCAGGTTTGGTGCGTACAAGAAACAACCTGTCGATGTTTTTCTCTCAATTGATCTCTTCCTCCCTCCCTTCCCCTCTCTATAAAAATAAGTAAATAAAATCTTAAAACAAAAAGAATCATGCATTTCCAAGTTGGCCCAAGATCAAATTTGATATTGAACCATTTATTCCAGGGATGATTTTATAAATGAACTCACTTTTGTTTTCATACTTGTTGTCTTGAAATGTGTCTAAACAGCAGAAATATTCCTTGATTTTTTAAAAAAGACGGTTTAAGCTCATACTGTCTAAAGGGGTGACATTTACTATACGCTTGGGTCAGATTTTTATTTGCAGATAATCTTCTTGCCGCAGTGCTGTTGAGAGTCTCAGTGGAACTGCGGAGAGCTGGCCAAACGAAACCTCGGGCAGCATCGGCAAAGCCGCGTGTGCTGATGGTCCTGTAAGGAGAGTGTGAACACTGTTTCTGCGAAGGGCTACACGCACTGTGGTTTTAGACCGTGCTGTGTACTGTGCTTTCATCGGGATTATTCAAGCCCTTTGGTGACTGTTGTCCTTGCCCACTTAAAAACTGAGATGTAGTATATAATTGTATAAAGTGAAAATACCATTATAGCTTACTTAGGGGAGTTGTACATAGACATTGAAAAAAGGGTTAAGCAGTTTTATTATGCAATTGTAAACAACACCAAAAATACAGATTCATCTTTGATATGTAACACACTAAATGTATTTTGTACAGCATCTAGATTAAAAGGTGCCTTATTAAGTTTACCATTAATTGCTTTGTTCTATATACAGATTACGTTCAATGTATCATTTTTTAAGTAAATAACCTTATTTTAGTATACTCTAGTGATGTGTTTTGTGATACTCGGATGGTATTGTGTATCAGAATACATGTCTGGTAAGATCTCATAAAAAGTAAGTTAGTGTACATATGTCCCAGAGGTGTGCACATCAGCCACTTGATTCCCGTTACAGAGCCTGGGGCGGGTAAGTGACCGTACAGCCACAGGCTCTTGCTTTGTGTAGACACAGAAGCCATAAACCTATTACAATAAAAGTGGTTTTTCTTTTGAAAATTTTTTTCCAGTTCTAAAAATATGTACTTATTGCAGAAATTTTGGAAAACATAGGAGAGAATAAGAAAGCAAATAAAATTATTCAGAATTCTATTGCCAGATGTTACCACTATTTACATGGAATGTTTCTGTTTTTTCTGCTGTGTATTTTTTTACAATGTTGGGGTCATGGTATGTCACTGTGTAGCTATTGAAAGCATAACTTCTCTTAAACAGTTGACTAATATTTCATCAAGCAGATGGAATATTTTATAATTCCCAATTAAATATTTGGGTCATTTTCCATTGTTTTAGAAAATATAACCAATGCATTAAACATCATTATATGTAAATCTTTGAATATTTACTTTCTTAGGCTACCTTTCTAAAAATGGGCCTAGTAGATAAGAACTTTTAAAAGATAATTTAAGATGGAAAAAAAATCTAAAGTTCTTAATAAATACTGCTGCCCGGAGGATTTCTCATTTACACTCCTACTGCAGTGCTCCTTGGAGGGAGTAGTGGAATCCATTTGTCTGGACTTAGGGTATTCCTGCCACACTGGCAAATGCTTTTCTGAAAGCTTAAACTTCTGGGAAACAAGTAGCTCTCCTTCTGTTCTGAAACAGTACCGTTGTTCTCGCCGCCTAGCAGAGCTGCTCTCCGTTGTCTGTGACTTCAGTCAGGCAGTGTGCCTGGTAATACCTTTTCTTAGGCAGTTGAACACGTTAAATAGTCCTAAAAGTTTTGAGACTAATTGATGTCTCCCCCACAAAAATGTGTGTTTGGGGATAGCCTATTCCAGAGTAATTCATAATGGGAATCCCCATTTGGTATCAGTGTAAAAAATAGCATGCACTCTCATGCAACTTGATGAAGAATCAGATTTCCTGGGCCTATTAAATACTTGCCAGCTTTCCTTCCATGTATGAAATATAAAAGGTTGACCCAAATACCAGATATATTCATTTCTCCTTCCCAGCGTAACTGTTACTCTCACTGGTCAGTTGGAAGAGTAACTATTTTCAAGGTTTCTTTCATGTTAGTAGTACTACTAGAGTAGACATTAAGAAATAAGAACTAACCCTTGTATGTAATTTCAGGCAGGCGCTACTTCAGTCATTAAGTCTTCTTTCACTTGGAGAAGTATTCATCTGCCTGTTGCTAGTGCAGGGACCATTTCTGACATTTCATACTTGATTAAATTAGCTGCATGTTCCTATGACGCCTTGCTTCCGCCCTTGGAGCAATACAGCCTTGACTAGGCAGACTTGGTTCACTGAAGATGGCCAACCAGTGGTCCAGGCGGAGACCACATAATGGAACCGGCACTTCCAGTCACGGAGAGGCAGATACTGTGAACTCGGTACCTGGAGAAATGGGGAAGTTACCTTGAGGCTGGGAGTCAGGAGACGGAAACGGTTCAAGTGCACAGGCACCCACAAAAGTACTTCGGAGTCGGAGGCTATGGCTCAAAGGTTAATCCATAATCACCCTTTCAGGCGAGAATCGTTATTCTCAATTTTAGATTGAGTATGTGTGGCTGACCTATTACTCCTCTGAACTTTATTTTCTTGGTCTTTGTCCAGGTGCTTTCACTCTTGAGTATCCCATGTATTCTCAGAATGAAATTCACTCCTCGTACCCTAAATTTTATACAGGGAATCTGAAACATGATCCACATTTAAAAATCAGTAGGACATGCTTATATTGAAAAGTTTTCAAGCCAGAGGGCCATTTTTGTGGATTATTTTACCTCTTTTTTTAAAGCTTTTATTTTTTAATTATTTTTATTGTATTTTTTTTTCCATACTATTTACTTAGTCCCCATGTACCCTCTCCCCCACACCCCGGCAGTCACCACACTGTTGTCCATGTCCATGAGTCCTTTTTCCTCAATCCCTCCATCCCCTACTGCTCCCCCGCTTAGCTGTCGTCCTGTTCTCTATGAGTCTGTTTCTATTTTGCTTATTCAGTTTGTTCATTATTCCACATGAGTGAAGTCATATGGTGTTTGTCTTTCTCTTACTGACTCATGTCACTTAGCATAAAGTTTTCCATGTCTATCCATACTGTCACAAAGGGTAAAATTTTCTTTATTTCAGCGAGTAGTATTCCATCATGCAAATGTCCCATAGTTGTTCCATCCACTCATGTACTGATGGACAGTGGGGCTGCTTCCACATCTTGGCGATTGTAAGTAATGCTGCAGTGAATGGAAGGATGCTTATGTTTTTTCCAGTTAGTTTTTTGGGTTCCTTCAGATATATTCCCAGAAATGGGATTGCTGAGTCAAAGGGCAGACCCATTTTTAATTTTTTGAGGTATCTCCACACTGCTTTCCAAAGTGGCTGCACCAGTCTGCATTCCCACCAACAGTGCAGAAGGGTCCCCTTTTCTCCACATCCTCGCCAGCACTTACTGGTTGATTTATTGATGGTAGCCATCCTGATAGGTGTAAGATATCTCATTGTGGTATTAATGTGCATTTCTTTGATGATGAGTGACATTGAGCATCTCTCCAAATGTCTTTTGGCCATCTGTATGTCCTCTTTGGAGAAGTGTCTGTCCAGTCAGCTCCTTTGTCCATTTTTTTTAAAGATTTTATTTATTCTTTTTTAGAGAGGAGAAGCGGGGGGAGAAAAAAGGAAAAAAACATCAGTGTGTGGTTGTCTCTTACACACCTCCTAACGGAGACCTGGCCCACAACCCAGGCATGTGCCCTGACTGGAAATTGAATTGGTGACCCTTTGGTTCACAGCCCAGCACTCAGTCACCGAGCCCCATGGCCAGGGCTCCTTTGTTCTTTTTTAAATTGGGTTGTTTGTCTTCCTGGCGTTGAGTTTTGTAAGTTAATAAATATTGACTGTTAACCCTTTATGAGATGTATGGATGAATATGTTCTCCCATTCTGTGGGTTGTCTTTATTTTGATGGTTTTACTTTGCTGTGCAAAAACTTTTTAGTTTGATGTAGTCCCATGTGTTTCATTTTTTCTTTTGTTTCCCTTGCCTGATGAGATACATCTGATAAAATATTGCTACAAGCTATGTCTGAGATTTTGCTGCCTATGTTTTCTTCTAGGATTTTTATGGTTTCGGGTCTAACATTTAAATCTTTAATACATTTTGAATTTATTCTTGTGTGTAGTGTAAGAAGGTGGTCTAGTTTCATTTTTCTGCATGCATCTGTCCAATTTTTCCCCAACACCATTTATTCAATAAACTCTCTTTAACCCATTGTTTTGCTTGCTTCCTCTGTAGAATATTAATTGACTGTAATGGTGTGGATTTATTTCTGGGATCTCTGTTCTGTTCCATTGATCTGTGTGTCTGTTTTTATGCCAGTACCAGCTGTTCTGATTGCTACGGCCTCGTAGTACAGTTTGATATGAGGTGGAGTGATTCCTCCAACTTTGTTGTTCTTTCTCAGGATTGCTGTTGCTATGCAGGGCCTTCTGTGGTTCCACATAAATTTTTGAAATTTGTTCTAGTTTTGTGAAATAGGTTGTTGGAACCTTGATAGGAATTGCATTGAAACTATATTGCTTTGGGTAGTACTGACATTTTAATGACAATTCTTCCTATCCACGAACACAGTATGTGCTTCCACTTATTTGTATCATCTTCAATTTCTTCACTATCTTACAATTTTCTGAGTACATGACTTTTACATCCTTGGTTAGGTTTATTCCTAGGTATTTTGTTTTTTAAGCAGTTGTGAATGTGATTGTTTTCTTAATTTCCTTTTAGTTTTGTATCGGTATGTAAAAATGCAACTGATTTCTGGATATGAATTTTCTATACTACTACTTTGCTGAATTTATCAGTTCTAGTAGTTTCTTGGTGGAATCTTTGGGGTTCTCTCTGTACAGTGTCATGTCATTTGAAAAAAAAGAGTTTTACTTCTTTCTTTCCAGTTTGGATGCCTTTTATTTCTCGTCTTGTCTGATTGCTGTGGCTAGGACTTCCAGTGCTGTGCTGAATAAAAGAGGTGAAAGGAGACGTCCTTGTCTTGTTCCTGATCTTAAGGGGAACGCTTGTAGTTTTTGCTCATTGAGTGTGATGCCAGCAGTGGGTTTGTCATATATGGCGTTTATTATGTTTAGATATGTTCTCTCTATTCCCACTTTGTTCAGAGTTTTTATTGTAAATGGGTGCTGGATTTTCTCAAATGCTTTTTCTGCATCTATTGATATGATCATGTGATTTTTATCCTTTTGTTTATGTGGTGAATCACATTTATTGATTTGCAAATGTACCAACCTTGATATTCCCAGAATAAACCCCACTTGATCACGGTGTATGATCTTTTAATGTATTGCTATATTTAGTTTGCTAATATTTTGTTGAGGATTTTAGCATCTGTATTCATTAGGGACATTGGCCTATAATTTTCTTTTGGTAATGTCTTTATCTGCTTTTGGAATCAGGATAATGCTGGCCTTGTAAAATGAGCTTGAGACTATTCCTTCCTCTTGAATTTTTCAAATAGTTTGAGAAGGAGAGGTGTTGGTTCTTCTCGGAATATTTTGTAAATTCCCCTGTAAAGCCATCCAGTCCAGAGCTTTTGTTTGTTGGGAGTTTTTTGATTGCTGCTTCAGTTTCACTAGGTGTAATCTGTCTATTCAGATTCTCTGATTGTTCCTGATTTAGTTTGGAATATTGTATGTTTCTAGGAATTCATAATTCCTAGAATAATTACTAATCCATTTCATCCAGATTGTCTAGTTTGTTGGCATATAGTTGTTCATATTTTCTTACTGTCCTTCGTGTTTCTTTGGCATCAGTTGTTATTTCTCCTCTCTCAATTCTGATTTTATTTATTTGGGTCCTTTCTCTTTTTTTCTTGATGAGTCTGGTTAAAGGTTTGTCAATCTTGTTTAGCTTTGCAAAGAATCAGCCCTTGGATTCATTGATCTATTGTATCAAGTTTTCAGACTGTATTTCATTTATTTCTTCTCTGATCTTTATTATTTCCTTCCTTCTACTCACTTTGGGCTTCATTTGTTCTTTTTCAGGTTCCGTCAAGTGTAAAGTTAAATTGTTTGATCTTTTTCTTGTTTTTGATACAGGCCTGTAATGCTATGAATTTCCTCTTAGGATAGCGTTCTCTGTGTCCCACAGATTTTGGATTGTCATGTTCTCATTTTCATTTGTTTCAAAGTATCTTTTGATTTCTCCCTTGATCTCTTTGTCAACCCATTCATTGTTTAATAACATGTCTTTGTGTATTTTTCAGTGTTCTTGTGACTGATTTCTAGTTTCATAGCACTGTGGTCAAAGATGATGCTGGATATGATTTAAGTCTTCTTGAATTTATTAACAAGTGGTCTGTCCTAGAAAATATCCCATGTGCATTTGAATAGTATGTATATTCTGCTGCTTTGGGGTGAAATGCTCTGAAGCTATCAATTAAATCCATTTGAACTAGTGTGTCATTTAAGGCCGCTTCTCCTTGGTGATTTTCTGTCTAGAAAATCTATCCATTGATATCAGTGGGGTGTTAAAATCCCCAACTATGACTATATTTTTGTGGATCTCTCCCTTTATGTCCATCAAGATTTGCTTTACATATGTTCCTATGTTGGGTTCACAAGTGTTTACTAGGGTTATGTCCTTTTGTTGGATTGTTCCCTTTATCATTATGTAGTGTCCTCTTACTATAGCTTTGGTTTTAAAGTCTATTTTGTCAGATATAAGTATTGCTACCCCAGCTTTTTTCCCCTTTCAATTTGCATGAAATGTCTTTTTCCATCCCTTTACTTTTAGTCTGTGTGTATCTTTCTATCTGAGGTGGGTCTCTTGGAGGCAGCATATATATGGGTCTTGTTTTTTTACACATTCAGCTACCCTGTGTCTTCTGATTAGAGCATTTAAGCTATTTAAGGTAGTTATTGATAGATACATATTTAGTGTTATTTTGTTGTTAGATTATTTTCCTCTTTTTTCCCTTTTTCTTCTTAAAGCAAGCCCTTTAACATGTTAACACCATCTGGTTTGGTGTTAACAAACTCCTTTAGCTTTTTCTTGTCTGGGAAGCTCCTTATTTCTCCTTTGATTTTAAACAATAGCCTTGCTCAGTAAACTGGCCTTGGTTGTAGGTCCTTACTTTTCATCACTTTGAATATTTCATGCCACTCCCTGCCTGTCTGTAATGTTTCTGAGGAGAAATCAGATGGCACTCTAGTTGGTGCTCCCTTGTAGGTTACTACCTACATTTCTTTCATGGCTTTTAGGATTCTCTCCTTGTCTGTAAGCCTTGTCATTTTAATTATGATTTGTCTTGGTGTAGGCCTCTTTGGGTTCAACCTATTTGTGACTCTGAGCATCTTAGACTTGTGTGTCCTTTTCATTCACCAGATTGGGGAGTTTTCTGTCATTATTTCTTCAGTTAGGTTCTTGAATCCCTTGCTCACTCTCTTCTCCTTCTGGTGTTCCCATGATGCAGATGTTGTTACACTTCATGTTGTCCCAAAGGTTTCTTAAACTCTCCTTATTTTTTAAAATTCTTTTTTCTTTTTGCTCCTCTGCTTGGGTGTTTTTTCTATCTTGTCTTCTAAATCACTGATTTGATCCTCTGATTCATCTAACCTACTGTTTATTCCTTCCGGTGTATTATTTATTTCAGATATTGCATTATTTCTGACAGGTCCTTTTTTATGTCTGTTTTCATGCTGTTGAGTATTATAGTCATGACTCTAAACTCACCGTCTGATAAATTACTTGCCTCTATTTCATCTAGTTCTTCTACTGGAGAGTATTTTTGTTCTTTTGTTTGGGGCCTGTTTCTTTGTTTTCCCATTTTGGTGGCCTCTTTTTGTTTTTATGTAATAGGCAGATCTACAAGACTCTGGTGCAGACCTAAGTCAAACCCTGCCTGTCATTGGCCCTGAGCAACCTGTTTGGAGTGATCAGCAATCCACAGCTTGTGGCTTTCTCTGCTGGGCCTGGGTTTGTGCAGAAATAACCAAGCTGTGCTACTAGACTGGCTTTTATGGCACCAGGCCCTGGGAGATCTGCCTCTGCCTACAGGCTTTGTGTAGGGTTAATCAGTGAATGTCTTTCATCTGTACTCCTCAGCAGCAGGGCTTAAGCACCATGGGGGTTGGGGAGGGGGGGCTATTGCTTCCCCTCAGGCTGAAGCCAGTTGGAGAGGAGTGCCCTGCTTGACAAAGATGGCTTCTGCCATATGGGGAATGACTCAGCATAGGGGTCCTGGTGGCAGTTTCTTCAGTTCTCTCCTCAGAGCCACCAGCCCCAGACTCTCCTCAAGCATCTCTAGTCCATTCTGCCCTCCTTCTGCCAGAGCCCAGGGTAAGTGGCTGCAAACAAACTTTTGAGTATTGGCCCTTTTAAGAGGCTCTCTGAGTCTCCAGCCTTCTCTCCCTGGGAGGCAGAACCCCTGTGGCTTTTCACAGCTGGGTGTGATCTGGGTTCCTTTCCAGCTCTGGTGCTGTAGGCTGGGGAGCCCAGCTTGGGGTTTAGATCCCACACTTCTTGGGGGGAACCTCCTGACACTGAAATATACTTCCAGCACTTCCAGCTGACACCTGTGGGAGCTCAGCCAGCCCACTCATGCCTCCTCTGCACCCCCTACCAGACTCACTGTGATGAAGTGGTTTGTTCTGTCTGTCCTTGGTTATAAGGCTTCGCTCCAGCTAGTGTTCAGTTGGTTATTCAGCATGATTTTTCTATAGTTATACTTCCAGTTTGGTCCTGGGAGAAGGTTAGTGTAGTTTCCACTTACTCCTCTGCCATCGTGGCTTCTCTGGAATTCACTTTTTACAGCAAATTTAGAATGGGGTTGCTGACAGGGTGATGAAGCACGTGTGTTGTTTCATCAACCTGGGGCATTAAGATGTACTGAACTAAAACCCAAGTAAGTGCTGAAAAACATTAAAGCATCTAAAGAGCAACATGGAGGAGGAGGCAAACACTTAAAGCAACTTCTTTCTTCAGTTCTGTCCTTATCCGTTGCTGGCATTTTGAGTGGAAATGGAATGTGATTCTGAAGAAGCTGCTCATGACCTTCCAGCATCTCTCACTGCCAGTGAGAACGTGATGTGTGTCTGATTCAGTTCTTTGTAGTTTAACTTCTTTATGTTTTGAAGTTTAAGCTTGCGTGTCTAGATACATTCATGCTGTTACTCAGTACTAATTGGGTTCCTTTTTATCTCTCCTTGGATTTGGAAACTTTTCTCCTATTATTTCTTTATTTCCTCCCTTTTTTCACTTCTCTTGTTGTAGAACTACTATCCGACAAATACTGAGGCTCCCGTATTATTCCAAATTCCCTAACATGTCTTTCTTTTTTTTTTTTAATATATTTTATTGATTATGCCATTACAGTTGTCCCATTTTCCCCCCTATATTCCCCTCCACCCTGCACACCCCTTCCCACCCACATTCCCCCTCTTTAGTTAATGTCCATGGGTCATATATATGAGTTCTTTGGCTTCTACATTTCCTATACTATTCTTAACCTCCCCCTGTCTA
>VMDR010011187.1:0-29047 GCA_007922815.1 Macrotus californicus | reverse complement strand
CTAGACTTGATCTGTCACTAAAGAATTTGAGTTTGCAGGATTTTGAAAGTTAACCAAGGAAAGAAGGAAGGAAAATCTAACGAAGAATAAATTTCAAAGCAGATTGTGACCAACCTTATTTTATGTTACCATTTCTTGAAGCTTGCACATAAGAGTTTGCAATGTAGACAACATTCAGATGACAAGGAGAATATAAATTCCAATTCAATTTCTTCTAGAAACCCAATACACACTTGAATGATTTGACTAAACCTTGCATTTACTAAGTGGATTAATTGAATTATGTGGTTTCAATCCACGAGAGTTTCTATTCATTTGTCTCTCAGGGTGTTAGGATATATTGAACCCTTTTACCAGAGGTCAATATGGTGATAGCTTCTGGGATCAATTAGTGAGCCCCCTAATTTAATTTGATTAATTGGTTCTGAACCATGACTTATTCTGCGTAAGGGGTGCTTCTTCAGTGAATGGGGAGATGGGCTGGCTTACTGAAGACTCACGCATGGTGTCAGCTTGGAGACAGCATGCCAAAGGACTAAATTCTATATCGCGGCGTGCAGTACACACTGAAACAAATTTAATCAGCGTTGCATGGTGCTGTATTCCCTAGAGTTAAGCTGGGTGGGACTGAGAAAGGGATGTATTGGAGGTGGCTCCTCTCATTGTGATACCTTGTAACCCACCCACAGAATTTTTTATTCCCCTCCTGGGAACTTTCGGCTCTGCTGGTTTGAAGGCACTAGCTCCCCAGGGGAGTGTCAGCCCTACACAGCCTCCTTTTCTGAGCTTCTAATCTCCTTTCCCATTTCCTTTTCCCTCAGCCCCAAGGGTAGTAGCTGTTCTCTGCAGTTGTTAATTCTTCACACCTGGGAATGCCCTTGTACCCTTCCCAATAGCTCACTACTCCTGTGAGCTGAATGGCGTGTCCTGCCAAAGCTCCTGTGTTGAAGCCCTCACCTGCAATGTGGTTGTCTTTGGAGGAAAGAAGTGATGAAGGTGCCTTAGGTCATAGGGTGAGGCCCTGATGTGGAAGGATTACTGTCTTTAGGGGGACACGCGTGATCCAGCACGCTTCCTGCCCCGGCGCACACAGGCGATGCCACAGTGAGAAGGTGGCTGTCCGAGAGCCAGCAGAAGAGCCCTCAGCAGAAGCCACGTCAGCCAGGACCTGGCCTCCAGAACTGCGAGAAAATACACTCTGTTGCTTAAGATACCCAGGGTATGATAGCCCCAGCAGACGAATACAACCACCTTTTTTCTAATTAAGAAATCTTTATGGCAATTTTCTTCTGTTACAATTGCAGGTAAGGTTTTAGTCTCCTGAGTGGATCCTGACAGACCCGGGAAGAGGCGGTCGGGGAAGGACAGAGGGGGCATCTATCTGGGAGTCCGCTGCTGTCCACTCTCTTCCACTGGTCAAAGTGTGGTGTCCGGGGCAGAGCTCTGTGAGCCCCCCTCTCCCCTATGGGAGCCTTTGGGTAAGCTCCATTACTCAGGGTCAGTATGAGAACCCCAACGTGATCTCAGGTGGCAGAATGGTGCCCCTGTGTCTGCTGGGACGGTCCCATTCTCAGGTGGCAGCATCGTGGTGGAGGAGGCCTGGCACAGTTGGTCATTGTGGTGGTGACAGAGGCTTAATGAGAGTCCAAAGAGGACCCTGCACAGGCTGAGAAAGAAGGTGGATTCTGATTGGATAAAGAGCACAAAGGTATGTTACATCGTATATGGGAAACTTTCAGGAAGAAGTGAGAAAGTTACTAGTCCTTTTCTCCCTATGGCCTGCTATCTCCTGTGACATCAGACCTTCTCTGTCTGTCCGTCCTGCCTTCTTCATTCCACTGTGGGTGATGTCAGCAATGCTTAACCCGTGTTTGAAAGGTCATCACAATGAGGATAGTGGATCAGAGTACACACAAGAACTGGAATGCACAGAAAAGATCCATCTGGGTTTTATATCTTGTCTGCTTTCATCTGTTGCCACCCCAAGAAGCTAGAATTCTGAGTCCGTCTGTCCAGGTCTGAGATATGGCTGTAGCAGAAAAAGCCAAGGATTAAGCTACCTGCCGTGACCCTTGTCAGGGCAAAAGGACACCTTCTGTTTCACTCTGCCCTCGAAGGCCACAAAACAGGTAAAAATACAGGGCTGGATCCAGAGGTAATACAATTTATTAGGGGAAAGATGAACTGTACATGTGTCCTTTCAGAATTTAACAACTTAAGTGATTAAACTCCTAATAAAATATCCTTAAGAAGTATGACAGAGACCCAGTTAAGTGTCGTGCACAATGCTAAGGGTGCAGGTACGACAAGATATACTTCATTTGCCTTGGACAAGAAGTGGTAGATCAGTGTGCAAGTCACAATGAAACACATGACTGCCACCGCCTGACAGGGTGCAACAGTGTGTTGCAGGGATGCAGGTGTGTGGTGTGTCGTTGGGAAGGCGGGCATCTGTTGTTGTTGCCTGTCCAGTCTCTGGCCCTCTTCTTCCCGTATCCACCCTCTGGTTTTCCTCCGGGGACCCACAGTGCTCCACGGCATTGAGCGCATTCGCCCCAGGTCCCAGGTGAGTGCGGGAGTTGGCGCTCGGGCTGTGTCCGTGGGAGTGCACAAGAGAGTGTGTCTGGGTTTTGGGAAAAGGGGGCGCTCTCTTCCCCACCCCAAGTTGATGAAGCATGAAGGAAACCGCCCAGAAAGAAGTCATGGTCACGAGGTGGCTTCCACAATGGGAGGCTGAGGAAATAGCTGGAGACACCGTGGACAGGGGCTGTGTCCCTGGGGCCCGTGGACCAGCCGTGACAGAGGTTTTATCATCCCTGAAATGTTCCATTGTGAGACCTAACGAAAGCTTTTTTGTTTGTTTACCTTCTGCTTGGTTCACACACAACATTCTAGTGCAGAGATTGGGGTCGATACAGGTTGAGCACTAAAGACCCTATCTTCCCGTCCACCTGTGTGTCATAGTTGGTGGGAAAGAAAAACACAGTAAGACACACGTCTGGGCCCTCTTCACGCAGCCCGACGTGAGCACACAATGTGTCGTCTCCGAGTTCCCACCTGGCCTGAGCTTCAGTACCGCGTGGCCCCTTGGTTCTCTGTCTGTCCTCTGTGGTCATGGTAAGAACACACACAGACAGTTGGCCTTCAGGAGGGCAAGGCGTCTGGTACAGACCCGAGGCAGCTCCGTTATCCCAGGAAAGGCCTCAGACATTTGAGAAAGCCAAGCGCAGTTGAGAAAAGCTGCGGAGCTGACCTGCAGCTGACCAAGGACGGACGAGTGAGCTTTCTGCAGACCTGCAGGGCTCACCTATCGATCCCTGAGAGATCAAAATGACTGTCATTTTGAGCCACCAAGTTCTGAGGTGTGTTGTTGTGCAGTAGCAGCTTGCTGGTGTGCTGGCAGTGCCACCCCTCCCCTCAGTTGGTACAGATGACACATCTGGGACTCCAGCCCTATGGCTCATGGACCAGAGCTCATGGCCTCTCCCAAGTCACTGTGGCCTCGCTCCTTTTCTGCCGCCCCTTTTATTCACGGTTTTTCTAAATGCAGTCCTTCCTGTGCAGATGGCACTCTAAGGCTTCTTCTCCTTTTCAATGGAGATTGCCTTCTTTCTGTTGAAATCATTTTCTCAGCCTTGTCGGAAGCTGTCATCTGTGCTTAGGCGATTGGATGGTTCTGAGTTACTTTTGCAACTCAACTGTGCAGGCTAGGGATGAGCTTGCCTGACATAAATACATGGTCAGGGGAGTTTCTCTGTCAGGAGAGGTTTCCTATAAGTTTATATTTCCAAAATATAAGGAGACATCCCTGTTTAAAAACAAGTATGCTGCACGTTTATGCTCAAGAAACCCTTGGTGGGCTCAGTGATATTTAGACACCATGATATTTTTAACTACTTATGGGTAGATAAAGGGAATCAAAAGTTTTGGAGTTCTTTTATTGTTACTAGAAGTATTGCACACACCATCTATTTAATCCTCACAAAAGCTTTATGAGGTTTGTAATATTCATACATCTTAAAAATAAACCAATCATGCAGTTTCATGAACGTGAAATATCTTCTATAACATAATTAGCTTGCACATCAGTGAAGCTGGAATTCGAACTACCGTCCTTCACCTTGAATGGCAGGATGACCCAGCTTCTGACATGGTTAGATCCAACAGAGCCAGTAACACACACTCACAGGAGATGTGTCTTCCTTTCTCAGCCTCACTACGAACTCTGTCTGTGGCCTCGGAACAGCCATTCTAGCCTCTTTTCCTCATTTGCAAGCGAAGAAATGGTCCCAGAGTTTCTAGACTCAGGACTGAGTTACCTCAACAGTCACAACAATAGCTTCAAAAGATAGACTTTTACAACCTCTAAGAAGACAAATCCAAAATTTATGTAATTTGTTTGTTCCCATAAAACATGTCAGCCCTCTTTAGTTTCTCCTAAGTGATATTTCTTTCTATGCAGTTGTTCAAAACAATGCTCTGTCCTCTCTGTGAGTGACCTGCACTGCGTCTGGGGCGTGGGCTCACGACTCAACAGGTAGGGTTAGAGCCACGTCCACCGTGACCCTGGGTGAACTGTTTCCTACTCAGCGTAACAGATGTACTGATAAGAGCTGCTGAGAGGTGTGAAGCTAAGGCAGTGAGCAAGCATGAAAGACCTGGGGTGAAGCAGATAGTGCACGCACAGCTAGGTCCGCTTGTCTGCCTGCTTTCTTTGGAGAAAGAGTCAAGTGGGATGATCTGGGACCCACACTCTACCTTTTACTTTCCATGGTACACTCAGCAACTCCCACCTCCACGTTAAGAAAGTATCTTCCTTTACAAGATGGGACATTACATTTTCCTCTATAGTTTTCTAAGGATTAGAAAAAATGCATTATCATTTTGAGTTTTAGCACTCAGCTGGCCCAAATTATGTGCTTTAAAAAAAGTAACTCTTACAATTAGATCTCCTACTGCCAGTGCAGGTAGCTAGACAGTGAAGGAAGGGGGCAGATGGAATCAGACATTGAGACTCAGGAGCTGAAGGGGACTCTGGGCCTGATTTGTGGGAAAGCTATAGCATTCACAGGCTTCCTGGGAACTCCCACAGCCCCTACTGAAGAGATTTGATCCACAAGGCAACCCCCAAGTGGGCAGGAAGCAACTCCCCAGGGAACAGCTGGCCCATCCCCCACAGATGACAGTGAGAGGAAGACCCAGGAAAGGGGCCATTCCTTTGCTGGGTGCAGGCACAGGAGGAGTTAGCTGGTGACCATAAAGGGGGGGTGTCTAGCCTGAGAAAAAGATCAGATTGGCTGGGGGAGGACCCAGCACAAGGCAGGGAAAGATTAGAAAAGAGATTGGTTAGTTTGAAAAAAAGCCTGCTCTCTCCCAAGCCCAAGGTAATATAAGGAAAACTTAACAAAGTTCTGCCTGGGTAGCATGCACTTGTCTGTTCTTCCGTGCACTCTCTCTGCAGCCGTGAGGGCCTGGCAGCTGCATGGCTCCAAGTGCTAGCCTGAGTATGGCTGTGCAATGCCACCAGAGCACCCCTGGGAGCAGAGACTGTGCTGGATTACCGGAGCCCAGGGTGGTGGCAGTTCAGTTCTGGGTCCTGACACTCATGGTGGACACTTATGCTCTCCAGGCCCAGACTTATTCTACAACCAGACAGAGCTAGGCCATCTGGTCATGAATGAGACTCCAGGCACCTAGGGACAGTCCTTTGTTTCTACCGCAATAAATCTTACCACTACGCCTCATCTTCCTATGTCCGGGTCCCCATAATGCTTTCCTCAGGACTCCAAGGAAGAGCCCTCTTTCCACCAGCAACACCAGTGCGGCAATACTTCCATTTCTGAATCTTGAGGCTACAAACCTAGAATTTATTCCTGTAGAGAAACTTCACTAGGCAAATCAGTGCCTAGTGAATGTAACAACGAAGCAGCATGAATGGCCAACTGCATTGCATTAGTCTTCAGAACAATTAAGCATAATGCTAAATCAGGGTAAACTACATTTCTAAATTTATCTACAGTGTAATGAATAACATCTGCATCTCCAAGGGAACAATTTATATTCCTGTGGAGAGCACAACTTGCTCATGATTGGATTCTCTCCCTCTCCTTACCTAATATTTCTTTATTATTTGGTAAATCTTTCTTTTTCAAAATCTTGCCAACAATGGCAGGAATCTTCTCCGTCCTACTGCCTAAGTATTTCACATCATAAAAGAAGTCTGAGAGGTGACTCTGGGTAATTTCTCTCCCATTACATCACACGTTTCACTGAAGACTGGAACCTCAAGTTTGCAAGGGATCCAAGAAAGGGTCTGGTGCTTTCTCCTATTCATGTCTTTGGTGGAGTTCGGTTTCCTATTTAAATTACTAGGTTCATCATTTTTCAATTAGAACTCCTGAGAATCTAAAATATATCTGGCACTCTCCTAGGGACTTTATAAATGGTATCTCATTTAAATTATTTATCACATCCAAAAGTGGAAGAAAACTTTGTTATATCTGGGAAGATATAACAGACCAGTGGTTCTCAAACTTGAGCATGTATTAGAATCACCTAAAAGGCTGTTAAAACACAGATTTGAGGGCCTCACCCCCAGAGTTTCTGATTCAGTGGGGTATGGGCAGGGCCCGAGAATCTGCATTTCTAACAAGTTTCCAGGTGATGCTGACACTGCTGGTCCTGGGTCCACACTTTCAGAAATGCTACCATAAGCTTTAAGTTCACCTAATTCAATTTACCAGCCAGATAATGCTGAGCAAACTAATCTCTCAGAGCCTCATTTTCATCATCTGTAAAATAAAAATAATATTTGAGAATTTGCTCTAGATGATTACCATTAAACTGTGTCATCTCCAAGACAATTAGTAAATGTTTGATATCTTCCCCTCTCATTTTCTGAAATCAGAAAAGACACATGTATGCCACAGAACACAGAAGGAAAAAAGTCTTTTTTCTTAATATCCCAGCAGTATGGAGTCCCGGAAAAAGCAAGAACTTGGAATCAGATTTAGGTTCAAACACTACTTCTACTTCTAGTTTCCTGACCACATCACACACTGCCCTTGAGTACAGCCCTCTCACCCGTGGGCTGGGCTGGGCTGGGCTGAGTTCACACTTCTGCTGTTCAGCCAAAGGGGCCTTTCCGCCTGGCTGCCATGGAGGCCCCTCACCTCAGGCTCAACGGGAACCAACCTCATCACCTTTCTGTCTATCCACTCTCTTTCTCCTAATGTCTAGATTTTAGTAGGTTGCAACAAAATCCATTCAATTGCCTGACCTACAAATCTTGGGGTGACAACAGGTTCTTTGTCGTTGGCTCTATGTATCCATTGACCTCACAAATTTTCTTTAACCATTTCTCAAATAATTTGTATCCTTTCTGAGGCTTAATTCAGCTTTTTACCATCTCTCTGGTTCCACTGCAAGAGCCAGTGGAGTTGAGAGTTGCCATTGTTTGAGGAAACACAAGATTTGACCCTCCTTTTGTATATAGAAAATCCTCTTACTCTTAAACTGAAAGATCCCGTAAGCTCTTTCCCATCTGCCCTTCCTGCCGGGTCCCAGGACTTGCTCATCAGGTGCTCCCAGTCAGGAGCTAGAAACGCTGGGAAACCAGGACCCTTCGACTGTGACTGCTGTGACGACAGCAGTACCAGTGGCCCCCACCACTTCCCAGAAGAACAAGTGTGCCTGTTACAGAGATAGCACCACCTATAGTTCCTGCGCCCACTGACCTAGGCAGTGCCGCTGTCTTTACAGGCCCGGGTCTGCAGGAGAGTAGAGTGACAAACTGCTTCGGTTTGTCTGGGCTTGAGAGGGTTCCCAAACCCTCTGAGGGACCCTCAGCTCTAAAACTGGGACAGTTGTAGCAAACCCAGTGGAAAGTCTGGGGGCATATGAAGAAAATTTGTTCTTGAATTCAGAGACTCAGGCTGAAGTCTCTGAACCCCCCAGATATGCATTAGATGCTTGAGTTCCCTTCAATGAGTGTGTTTCAGGCCCCGATTAGCCAGACACTCAATGTTGTTTGTGGCGTCCAGCCTCCAGGCTCCTCCCACTGACATCCTCTCCCATGCTGCTGCCAGCACCCCGCCTCGCTCCTCCAGGCTGCCCCGACGCCCAAGCCACTCGATGACCTCCTCTCGCTTACTGAGTCTCACAGATGCCCGACAGCCTTGCCATGTAGAGAGGGGCTTGTCTTTCCACCCTCAGTGTGGGGCCCTCCTCTGAGTGTCTCTCAGGTCTTCTTGACTGAGGTTTGGTGAGATTTTTCTATGCAAAGCTATTGCAACCAGATGTTTTGTGCTTCGGCTGATTTATGGAGAGTTTTTGCCCTGAATTTTACTAGTTATGCTTGCATGCCTATTAAACTTTGAAAACATTCTATCACAGCAATTTTAGAAGTAGACTTTCTCATTTTTACACCTGGACTCCTGCTACTTGCAGCACAGCAAGTGTTTGCAGTATCTTAGCAATAAATAAGTAAAAAAAAAAAAAAACCCAAAATCCTATGTAAAACAGTGCCCATTCTGGACTTGTATTGTTAAGAGGAGGTTCATTTGCAGCTTATTCCTTGTGGGGTACATTCCTCTACTGAATATACACAATGGGAAAAAGCACCAAAAAAAAGAGATTACAGCCTATTTGAAACCAGAAGGAGACAAGACTCCTGAGTAAGTGAAAATGAGAGAAAGAACAGCCCCTGGGAGCCCAGGGATTCTTCAGACACACAACGGCACTGAGGACTGTCCATGCTGCAGTCACAGCCCAGGGTGTTGCCTGGCTTGACAGCACTGTCATGGGAAACATGGTGACTTCAGAGTCACACACAAGCTCATGCATTTCTAATCCAGGCTGACAATAACTTAATCGATAGCGGTGTTTCTGGAAATACCAGGCCTTTCTTTGTGCTTTCCTTTCCATGGTGATGGGTTTACTGTCTGGTTTCTCGATGATCGATTGGTTAATCAATACAATTCCTTACTAAAGCAGATGGTCACATTGTATCTCTGTTGGATATGCTTAAAGTGTCTGTGATGGATTGTGAGTCCTGAGATTTCACTTATCTTTAGAGGAGCGTTATGGTTCTTCTTATGTAAATTGCAATAGTATAAAAAGAAATCATATTTTGAAGTCTAGACTTAGATTCAATTAGATCTGTGACCTCCAGGGTATTGGTCATAGGAAGACTTCCTTAGTTTTTATGAGATTCATTTTTTCACCCATAAACTACCGATTATAGAGAAGATTCAATAAAACTATCTAATTTAGATAAAGTCGGCACAAAATCTAGTATGTGCACAATGAGTATCTTTCCAGCATCCTAGAGAGGTCAAGAATAAGTCAATGATTAAAAAGACTTCATTGAGCAGCTGCTATTCAATTTGATTCTTATTTTTCTTTTTTCATCCCTTTGTTTAACCATCTGATTTGGTCACGTGGTTGGGCATGTATAGATGAGTCATTCTAAGCAGGGCACACAGTTCAGTGGAAGATTCAGACAATTGCAAAGCTTTGGGAATGGTGAATAATGTGCAAGAATAGCTTGGTTCCAACCTTGCTCAGTCCACACCTGAAGCCACAGGAAACAACGGAGAAGGGCCAGATAAGTGTGGCTATTGAAGAAGAAAAGGGAAGAAATCTTACAGGCAGAAAGGTCGGAGGATGGTGCTCTGGGAAAGACCTTTTGGATGGCCTGGAATGTCAGGAGGCCAGAACAAAGGGCTCTGAGGGAGAAGTAGGAAGAACCGAAGTGGAAGAGACAGTTTCGGGGTCGTGTAGAATGATCGCAGTGATAAAATACTCCTTCCTGAGGCAGGCCACGTCCACAGCCTTCCCCATCCTCTTACGTCACTGTTCTCTGCAACTAGGGGTTCTGACCCCCAGTGAAGAAGGGTGCAACAAATCTCAGCTGGCAAGCCTGAGCAGCAGGAAAAATGATTGCAGCGTTAGCTGGTTGGGGGAAGCTGGTTTGGAATAGTGATGCTGAGTGTAGTTCTGGACATATTAAAGTGAAGTAATTGTGAGTGATGCAGAGAGATGTGTGCGTGGAGATTCGGAGAAAGAACGGTGCTGTGCCGTGGCCGTGGGATTCACAGGAAGCTAATCATTTAGCGGTGGATTGAACTGTTGCTGGAACACCTATTCTGTCCTGGACATTGTACAGTCGGTACCTTTACACTTTTAAATATTTGTATTCCTTATATAAGTGCGTCTTCTCCTTTTCTTTTATTCCCTGTGTTTCACCATTTAAGATTGAAAAGAACGACAGAAGGTCAAGAATCTTTGTCTAAGGCTACTTGACAAGAACAGGATGCGCTGGATTTTAATTACTATTTGTTGGCTCCGAGGCCCGTCTTACTAGGGGACTAGACTGTGGACTGAATTTCTAATGAATGCTTGGGTTTCGAAATGAACAGGGAAAGATGGCAAAGAGGATAGCCATCTAGGCTGAAAAATTAGCTTGGGGAAAAATAGAGATGAAGGGAATAGCTTGGAAGAGGGAGAGGTCAGACTGCTTTGAAGTGAGCTTCATGCATTATTCAACATTTATAAATGAAAAACTGCTCTAAGGCCGTCCAGCACTGGTTCGTGGTGTCGTGAAGGTGGCAAAGCTATATTTCTTCCCTCAAATAGATTGCAGCCTAAGGGTGGACATGGGCTCTCAGAGACAACCCATCAGGGTACTCTGTGGCGAGTGTCATGAAAGCAAAAGTTTCTGAGCACTCTGGGAACCTCGGAGAAGGGCCACCTGAAGGTTTGCTGGAGGGTGATCTCACTCAGTGTCAATGGCCGGGAGGGCTAGTCCCTGGACAAGGAGCGTGAGAGGCAATGGGAAGGACAGAAGATCACAAGCAAAAGCGTGAAGGAAGTGGCAGCATAGAGGATAGGATGGGAACAGCAAGGGTTTGGTGTGGCTGGAGTGCTAAATGGGAAGTGTATAGAGCCAGGAAAATCAATGCTTAAAACCAAGGCAGGGAGCTGGCATTTCAGGAGCTCCTGCTGTGTACTTACCAGGCAACTTCCCCAGTCAGATTTAAGTAGTAATAACAGTTAACACTTTCTGAACACCTAACATTTACAAAATTTTGTATTCAGACTTGTCCTATGCTTTATTTGGTATTACATCCATGTACTCCCATAACCTGTAATATCCTGAGGTATAATCAGGAGTGGCTAAGTTACATTCCACTGGATGAAGGGATATTTGTTAGCATAACAACTATTTACTGAGTTCTTACCGTACTCCAGGTACTAGTCTAAGTGATTTATCAAGATTTGCTCCTTTAATATTAATCAAAGACCAGTCCCTCTAGTGCTCTGCTTTCAACTCTAGAGACTTGAAGAAGCTCGTTTCTTGAGTGACCCTCTCTCCCTTGACTGAAAATAAACTCAGCTTTGTTGTTAGACCTTCGCTTGGTTCTCTAACAGGAGAAAATACCAAAAAAAAAAAAAAAATGGACGTTGCATTGTTTAATACTCACTACAACCATTGGGACTATTTTTACACTTAGAAATGTTGATGCACAACATATATTTATATTTGTTCACAGCCTCACAGCTCGCCACAGGTGGCAAGGCCAGGCACAGGATTCCAGTCATAAGATCAGGGTTTGTCAAAGGATGGGAAGTCAGTGACTTCGGAATTACCTGCACATCTGTGGAAATGCAGAGTGCTGGGTCCACTCCAGATGTACCAACTCAGGATCCTTGGGTTTGAAGTCTAGGAATTGTACATGTGACAAGTTCCGCTAGTGTTCCTCATGTAGTCCAAATCTGTAAGCAATTCTTTAATCAGCTCTCAGTCTGACGTGACTTCTAGGAATTCTGGTTCCTTACCAGTCATAAACCGAGCTCCCTCCTTTGATTCTTTCCATCAAATTCTGTGCTTTTCACACCCTGATGCACAAAGCAAGTCAAGTCACCTGGCTATCTGGTCAAACTACAGATCCCAGTGCAGGATGTCTCCTGTGGGGCTCCAGTCTCAAATTTCCAGCAAGCTCCCAGGGTGCTGTGGCTGCTGACACTGAGGTGTGCCACTCTGATATCCCTGCAACAGAGCACTCGCTGTGTAGGTGTGAGCAATGTAGCTAACTGGCAGCCCCCCCATGTCAGCTCCTTCATGGTGTACCTCAACTGTCAAACTGAGGCCATGGTCTTTACAGAGTACCCCTCTCCTATCAATAGCCAAGCATGGTATTGGTTCGAGGGCCAGGCCATTTTGACCCATGGTGAGACTCTTCGAACAGGCAACCTTTACTCTGGACGCCCACCAGGCTGACAAGAGATGTTGCCACACACGCATTTCATGCAAAGTCTCCCCATCCTTCGCTGCCCTGCCTTTTCCTCTTGCAGGTGTTGCTGTTTTGCTCTGAACTTACCAGTTGCCTTCTAGAGAACTCAGAGACATGCCTGCAGTCCACACTTTGAGTAACAAGGAAGTCCTAAGTCTTTCTGTCTACATCTCAGCTTCCAGACTCTGAAGCAGCTGATGATAGTTACTCTGCTCATACTGAATTCATAATGAATTCTACCTTAACCTCATCCCTGAATTCAGGGTACAGACCAAGATGAACTTGGAACAGAGACAAGGAAGGGGCCTGATCCATGACCACTCTCAGTGGTCAGGGTCCCTTTGAACCTTACTCTGACCTAGGTGTCTTCCCATGTCTCTGAAACATAACCTCTTTTTTCATGCCTTTTCCAGGGGTCTCCTGTTAGCAATAAAAGCTTTTTAGAAACAAAATCTCATGAAGAAACACACACATACAATAGATTCACATGAAGCAACTTGAGCTGAAATGAGGAGGGCAACAGAGTCCAGCCTACTACCTACCCCAGCCCAAAAGGCCCTCAGGTTCAATTGGGTACCATTTAAAAAACAATTCTTTTCTTAGGCTGGCACCCAGAATAACAGGCTGGAACAATTTTTCAGAGCCTCCTAATAGATACCTTGCTTGAAACTGCTGTTTAAGTCAAAACCACCAGTTTCCTCTCAATGAATTGGAAGGTAATGCAGTTTTAATTTTAAGTCCAATTATATCTTGAGAGATGAATGGTGCAGAGTGAATCCTTGCTTAGGGCCAAACAGAAGTGATAAATCATTCACTTGCATGATCAGATTGCTTCCAAGCTCCTCCGGGCCTCTAAGAAAACAGAAGAGAATAGTGAAAACCAGCCTCTTTGGTGAAAAATAAAATGGAAGAGAAGGTCGAGGGAGACCCTGCCTGTATCAATCACGATATTTAAGTTATCCTGTGGCTAAATAAAACCTCAGCAGCATATCACAAAACAGCCTTGTTCTTGCTCATACTTCATGTCAACCCAACGCACCAAGGGACAGCTGGTCTTGCTTCCACTGCCCAGCTCTTCAATATGACATGTACTTTGGGGTCAGCACTGCAGAGGGAGGGAGATGCAGTGAATATGGTGTGTTTCATTTATAACTGATAGGCCAGCACCAGTCCACATGGCCAAGATGAACTTCCAGAGACAGGAAAGAACAATGTTGTGCCTTATGCCTAGAGAACTCAAATCAAGAGGTCAAGATCACCAACAGCTCTAATGATTATTTCACTGTCTTTTCTTCTGTGCTCATGGGATACAAGTAAGAATGGGGCTGAGGGTAGAAGTAATGTATATTAACTGCCCACTCTGCCCCACATTTTGGGTAGGTTCTTTGGGATTCAATCTCTCAAGAAGGTTGTTGGGTGGGTACGATTTCCTCTTTCATGTTTGTCGTGACCCAGAGAAGTCCAAGACTTTTTCTGAGACCAGACAGCAGGTGGGTGGAATCAGGATGCTCGCACAGGAATGTCTGACCCCAAAGCGCACACCCTTCTCATTCCCCAGTGCTACACACTCGGCTTGCAGACTTGCACTCTACGTTCACACTTACAGGTGCAGGAGGCTGGGCCCAGAGAGAGTTAGGAGAAGGGGATGGAATGATCTCTTTAGAAAAACTGATTAACCTAGGAGAAGTGCGCATGCCTACAATAATAATTGTGGCCAACTTTTGAGCTCCCACTGTGTGTCTCACTAACAAAATATGTTTTGCACGCACCATCACATAGGTGTGTGTATGTACACATACACACACACATACATATATACACATTTTATTTCTGCCATCTGCTAGTGCTATAAACTAGAGAATTTTTATATTTCCTGCATATTTTTATTCTAAGAATGAAATAAAACTAAAATGCAAATGGGAAGTTATATGTAAACTACCTTGATTATACTAGGGGCTAAGACAGGCAAGGGCCATCCTAATGAATAAATAGCACGGTCTTTGGGGATAAGATACCAGCCTTTAAATCCCAGCCTTTTCACTTGGCTGCTTCAGTAAATGGCTTAGCTTCTTCTCTCTCCTGACTCAGGGCAAACTCTATTTGTAAAATGGGAATAATAATCTCAATGTGAAGAGATGCTGTGAGTGTTGCATGGGCACAGCATGTGATTTTTCCAAGAGAGTAATGGTTCTCTGTAAATGGCGCTGCCCTTCCTTCCCTTGGTGGTTGTCAAGTCGTAATGACTCTGAGAGGACATCACAGGAAGTTCCTTGGACATCTTTAAGAGCAGTTGCTGTGGTACAACAGGAAACACCGTTATGTTGATTGTGTTGCTCATGGCCTCTACAGTTGACATCTTGTTCACTAGGCAAAGCCTGATCCCACCTGGCAAAATATATGTCTCTGAATCTTGTTTCTAAGCTTAGCAACCACTTTTTAAAGCAAATTCAGTCCTGGGGTGCCTCAGTGTTATGGCTAATCTCTTCTCTCCTGTGAGTACTTCCCACTACATCACTTCTGGGTGTTGGGGTGGTCCTCCTGGGAGCTCGTGGTTGTCCTGCCCTCTGCGGGGAGGACCCTGAGAGGCACAGTGCTCCTCTGCTTCCAGTGCCTTTGCAATCTCAGATTTCTGGGAAGGGATTTCCTGGCAAGCAGAAATAAGGAAAGGAGCAGGAAAGGTCACAGTCGAGCGCAGTGTTGGAGGAGAGAAGCAGTGGGCAAGCTCTTTGTGGATCCCAGCTCCTGGAAGGAGGGCTACACTTTGTCAGCTCCAGAGCCCAGAATGAGCTACAATAGCTTCAGAAGAGACAGTGCTTCAGGAAGACCCTAGAGGTGGGATGAATGGTCAGAAAGTGGAAGTAAAGTTAAGATGACCAGAGCAGACTCATTGCCCTGGAAATGAACTTTTAGAGATCAGAATGGCAAATATTTTTCTGCTCCCCTGAAACAGAATGACTAAAGTGAAACAGAATATTTAGAAAAGGATGGAGAACAGGCCTTCCAGAGACCTTTCCAGTGAAGAAAGACACCTTAATTTTTCATTTCTCCCAACCCCACCCATGATGCCAACTCTTCTCTCTGACAGCTTAACACATGCTGTTAATGGTGTGTGATGGCACACCCTTCAGACACCTCCATGCTAATAAATCAATGGGGTCATCGGGATGGACACATCTGGTGGGAATGACAAACGCCAACATGTGGGGCTTCTACACCCAAGGAAAGAAAACACATCACTGTTTTGAACTAAAAAGCTTTGAAAGTTTTTCTCACATGGGCCTGTCCTATGGCTTTCTGTATGACATGCCAATTCTGAGCCTCATGTGTTTGCCTCAAATTCTTTTCTTAGATGCATTCTTCACTGGAATACGAGCACAAAAGTGAAAACAACATGCCTGTGTGGTCCGCCCTTATGTCCCACACCTGTGCTCTGCTGGCCCCTCAGAGATGCTCAACTGTTTTTGTGGAAAGAAAGAAAGAAAGAGGAAGGAAGGAAGGAAGGAAGAAGGAAGGAAGGAAGGAAGGAAGGAAGGAAGGAAGGAAGGAAGGAAGGAAGGAAGAAAGAAAGAAAGAAAGAAAGAAAGAAAGAAAGAAAGAAAGAAAGAAAGAAAGAAAGAAAGAAAGAAAGAAAGAAAGAAAAAGCAAGCCTAGGAGGATGGTAGGTCTTGGAGAAATAGTCTAGGATTTAATTTGTAAAACTTTGAAGACTGGCAGCCCACTGTCTACCCTCAAAGCCCTTCAACACAAAGTCTGATTTAGCCCTGAGAGTGAAAATAGGGCTGTCCTCCACTCTCAGCTCCAGGAACCCATAGAGGTGTCTCCTATCAGCCACCACGTTCAACTCCCTGCCTCACTAGGACAACAGTCTTTCCCTCCAACAGCCCCTCTCATGTTAGCTGGCTCCCTTTCTGGAGGGCTCTGGGCTGAACCACAACACAGCCCAGTGCAGGCTCTGAGCACGGACACAGTAGGACTGAGATGAGGTGGCCATTGCTACCTAAATAATTGAGGGTCTATGGTGACAACATTGCTGATGGCTCTTTTATTTCTTCCTCTGGGTCCTGGTTCTTTTCTTCCCCCCATCCCCAAGAAATGAAACAAGACAATTGCCAAGTGTCCCAGGTGATTTGGAAGTCTAGGATACAGGTGTCCCCTCAGCAGGACACACAGTTCGGTACCAACGTGCCAGCAGCTGGAGAGAAGTGCATGCAAGCTGGAGTCTGACGGACACAGGGGCTGATTTATGTAGAGATGGAGTAATAGGCAGGGATTTTAAAATTTGATGGAGAGCTGAGGAAATCCAATAAAAGTGTGTCTGTGGAGGCCAGTGTTACTGTGTGTGAATGTTTTCATAAACACCTTTGAAGAGATAATGTTATACAGGTGAGCTTAATAAAAAAGGATTTTCCTTTTCATTCCAGCCAGTCTGGGCCCTTCAGCAAATCTCCTGTGAGAGAGAACTGGCTTTGGGGGACTGTCCTCTCTTCATTATCCACTTTCCTTTCCAACCTTTCTAATCTTGCTCCCACCGCCTTTCAGTTTTTATTGAATTTTTACAAGAGGAAAGAATTTTGCTAGAGAAGGTTTTACTAGAAAGAGTAAGTTAACCCAAATCACTGACTGATGTATGGCACGCCGATGCCTAACAAGTCACCTGAAGCTGAAGGTGCAGCATCCTAATGAACCCAGGGGACCCTGGGGAGCAAGAGAAGGCAGCAGAAAAAAATGCTGCATATCACAAGAAGCAGTTGCCCTGGAATAAGTCTTCCTGTACAGGGTCTTGGTGAATGGGTTGGCTTTGGAGCCTAGAATACCAAGTTTTAAGTCCAGACTCAGCGTGTTAGCATCTCTGTGATCCCTAACAAGTTGCTTAACCCTTTCGGTACGAGCACTCTTTCCGCTGCGACACTCCCGCTGTACGAAGTGAGCCATTGTGAGCCATTGTATGGGCGCTCGTCCACACAGGTCATCAGATGGGCGCCGGATATATCCGGCGCTCGTACCAAAAGGGTTAATTCCTATGAGTCTAAATTTCATCTTTTAGGAATATAAGGTAATTTTTCTTCCCAGAATGGGTGGAGGAATAAATTATAGGGTTACACAAACTACTACACCCAGAGCCTGGGTGCAATAGTTCCCTACGAGCTCAAAAAGGTCAAATCCTTTCCCTGTTTTTCAGAGCCAGAAAGGATGCCAGAAGAAAGTAGGAGGAAAGACATATCCTTTAGCTTTTACCTTGCTTTTGGACAAGAAGGCACCCATTAACATATAAGGGAACTCAAAGACTGCTGGAATTATGAGCTTGAACTTCTCCTTTTCATACATGTGTCAATTAGCCCAAGAAACATAATCCCAGGAGTTTGATTTCCCAGTCTTGGCGTCTGCTCAAGGCTGTACTGAGAAATGAGGGGGAGCCTTTGAGGTGGGTGAAAAGAGAGAGGAAAAGCTTAGGATGCCTGAAGGCTCCGTCTGGCAACCCAGGATAAGGACGAGTTTCAGCTCAGCTGGGTACGGCGCCCACCCTGTTTAACTCATGTGTGTTGGAGGGTCAACTTTATCTGGTGCATTTTCTGCATCGTCAAGGCCAATCCCGGCTGCAGGAAAGTAGCACATGCACCTGGCTTTTAAAAGCAGTTCCTGAGCTGCCCTGTGGTGGGTCCACACCTCAGTATCAGTCTTTGTGTCTGTTTCACATTTCCTTATTTTTTCAGATGACCATGTACTTGTCCCCTAAGCTGGTGATGAAAAGATCTTTTGTTTCATCCATGGATTTATTCTCTTTACCTTGTTCCAGAGTCAATCCACTGCCTTTTGAACCAGATAGAACCTTTTCTCAGTAGGTTATCCAACAACTAATTCGCTCACCAACAGTATCCTATGTCAGAGAAAAACAGTACTACTCAAGTTAAACAGAAAAGTGACACTTGATTCAAGACTATTGCAATAGGAGAGCGAGAATGCACTCAACTCCAATGGGGAAAAAGGCAGGAGGGTTCTTAAGTACTGGTGTGAGCTAGAGGAAAACCATGGAGGGCATTATGGAGAAGCCGGTCTGTATCATCAGACCACCTGTGTTTGTGAATGCCCTTCAAACCCCATCCTCCCACACACACCTGAGATAGGGGTGCTATATCCTTCAACGGTCACATTCAGAGGGATGGCTTTCAGTCCCTTGAGGAAGATACATGATATTATGGGGGTACTAAGATTGGCAAGAAGCTAGAAGAAGATTTGCATCTCAACAGGTGAGGGATAGAATTTTCAACCGATAGTTTTCTACAGTAAATTCTCTAAGGAAGGGAGGGGAGAAGCCCAGAGTCGAGAGGAAGCCTACATGAAGCTCAGTCAAGCTAAGAGGAACACTAAGGTGATCGATCTCAGTCACCCCTCCCTGCATAGAACTGCCCGCCCGAGTAGCCGCAGAGCACACTCAGGAGCCCTGCACCTTCCCAACACCCAGTACAGGGTCTGGGTTACCACTTGCATTGAAGTGAAAATGCTAATATGCACGGTAAACCAAATGGCTATAATACCACTTTTCCCTTAGAGAAATAGTACCACTCCCCTGACATTCGGCTTTGTCATCCTTCCTGTCCCACTTTCCAACTAGCACCCTCCTACTCCCCTGGGTAGACACTTCTGATTCCCACATGCAGGTGTCATCTCCACCTCAAACCCCAGTCACAACCAAAGTACTAACAGTTAAACAAAAAGAACACATGGAAAAATATTTAGTAAAGACAATTTTTTGAAATATCATGAAACTCTTGGCCATGAGGTTGGGGCGGGGAGGCAATGCCTGGTAGAATTCCCAGGTATTCATTTGGGAGACCTAGTCAAGAGCGTCCATGTCTAGCATCCTACTGTGAGTTCAAGAGCACAGGAAGGGAAATAAGTTGTAGATGGAAAATTTATAGGTTCAAGTTTCAACAAGATGAATATGAATTTTCATATAGTACATTTTTGTCTCCCTGCCCAGACAAAATTTATTGTTGTCTCCCACTTTCCAATCTAACTGGAGTTGGTAAAATCCAGGGAAGGTCCTGTGCCTTCCCCTGTGCTCTCAACATTTTTCCCACACTGCTGTTCTGAATGACATGATGGCCCACTTCCGCCTCTCTACCTGTTTCTCATGGACAAAGCCTGCTTACACACCAAGTCCATGTTTCTTAAGATGAGTATTCACCTTCCATTTTCCATGGAAGTTTACACAGTGATCAGTAAAAGAAAATGCAATGTACTGTGAATGCTGTAGAAACTTAGATTTCTACACAGGCATTGATTTCCCTTTAATAATTTCCAGGTCCCTTGCCAACGAATCAGAAGAGGTTTAATTTTCCTTTATGAAGTTTCCATTTAACATTGTACAGTCTACTTCTGACGTTTCTGATTACCCAGTTAATGTATTATTCAGATTCTTTCTTATACCAGCCTAAGTCACTGGAGGTTTTTCTTTATTTTATTACCAATTAGCACCTGTATCAGCTGGAAAAAATTATATTGTTCAGTTTTATCCAATAATGTTGCTCATCAGCCACTTTAAAAGAAAAGCTGCATAGGACAAGATTGAAACTCTTTAGTAAATTGGTTTTTAATTTGTTTTCTCAACAAATACATAAGTCAAACACTAGGGCTGCAAAAATAAGGCCCCGTTTCTTTCCTTAATAAAATTCTAATTAAGAGGTAGTCAAGATCTTACTATAGGTTATTAATATACTCACTTTTCTACCAGGTTAAAAATGACAGCCTTTAAATTTATATGGTGCCTAATCTTAAAAAAAGGATGAGGTTTAGGCGTTATTGTGTCAACGAATCACTGGCAGCTCGTAATACCTGAGTCACCCCTATGGCGGATGGTCTCACTGTTTCCAATATTTCATGCCTCCCACTGTTCTGGCTTTTGGCCATGTGACTTTGAAGTTCCTCTTCCTAGAGTTTTCCTCACTGATCTGGGTTGGCATAAGATTTTCATCAGAAGTTCCAAGACTAGTCCTGAAGAAGCATCTAGTGTTTCTGCTCACTTCTCCTGCACGTCTATCAACAGGAGAACATAGGCCTAGAGCAGATGCTGCTCCCAGGAGGGCACAAGACACGTGGAGTGGATCTGGGCTGAACCTGAAGGTGGGCACCGAGATGACCAGCAAATACATGATAAAAACTCAGTAACTTCTGTTTCATGCCATGAGGTTTGATCCATTGCATTACAGAATATTGTTATGGCCACAGCTACTGGTACTGATACCCTCCCTTCTTTCAGGGTTCGTGGGGGAGTCCTGAACTCAAGAAATGGTAGCAAGATGAAAGTCGAAGAATTGCTGTGCCATAGAGAAGTCTATGGTACCGCTTTACTAAAAAAAGACTTTCCGTAAAGTCCCTGGCACACTGGTTGCCAGACTCTGATTACATGTAACAAGTGGCTGGTGTCAGGTAAGAGAGAGTAACTCTGGCTGACTGAAGGAGAAAGGTAATTTAGTAGAAGGATTTCTGGTAGCTGACAGCATTGTGGGAAGGAAGGCTGAAAACCAGGCTTCTCAAGCAAGAAGCAACCAGAAGAATTTTTCATCCAGAAGGACTTCCAAGGGGGCCACATCTAGAAATGGTTACTCAGGAAGCTGAGAGACGCCATCATCCCTGTTTCTGTAAAGCGCAGCCACTCCTAGACCCGCTGCTCACCCTGCTGCTGCTGCTGCTCACTGCCGTGTGGCACTCAAACTGGCCCCTCCATCCTCGGCAGTATTGTAAGCAAGCCTTGAGCATGAAGCATCTTATAGTCAAGCCCAGATCCTGTGGCCATGCACGCACTCTGAGCAGGTTAGGTGGGGAGAGTATTTCTTTTTCATTTGACTTCCATAGTGAGGGCTACAGTTTTCTCCCACCAGACTTAAGTGATGAGGGATTCCACCCCCAAAATTAAACATACTTGCTGACCCACTAAAAAATAAAAGCAAATATCCACTACACAGGGGTAGCAAGGTTTGCGGCCACGCTGGTTTGCTGCAGTGTCGGCTCTGAAGGGGGACTTGCTTGCACCATCCTTGATAAACGGCTCCACTGAGCACTTCACAGTCGCCCCCCCACTCTTCCCTGCGGGCACAGAGATCCTGAGACCTCCGTGTCCAGCGTCATCTGTTTAACTCTCAGTGCCCACCACTGAACTGCACGTTCCTTAAACACAAGAATAACCTCGATTATTTTTTCATTGGCTCTTTGCAGTAAACACCCAGTGCCAGACTCATAGTCAGCACTGTATATTTATCAAACTACACTGAATATCAGGGATAAGAATGACACCTTTAGTTTATTTATTTATTTATTTAGTTTTAATAGAAGTGTCAGAAGCTACCATAAAGATGGTTTAGGGTTAGCCGCACGATATTGCTGATATTGCCAATAATAGACTATTCTGACCTACACAAATGCCAATCTCATATGGTTCAACTATATATTTAATATTCAGAGCATAGGTCACCCTGAGAAGCTGACATGAGACCTTTATTTCAATTAAAAGAAGTACTGTCCAGAGGTATCTGCTTAGTTTGCCTCTCTGGGCTGCAGCAATGGGGTTTAGCTTAAGTCCACTGCTAGGTTTGCAGAAATGGGAGCATTTTGGTTTAATTAAGATGGAGATTTGAGGTCTTCGCGCCTCTCTTGCAATTTTCTGCTCTATGTGCAGCGTGTGCCATGCCCTGGTCTTTCTGTTCTCTGATCACATGGAGGAGAGCATTGATATTCTATCAGTGACACTGGTGGAGGGGAGAGCCAATGAGCCTGGTATGGGGAGCTGGAGACGGTGCCAGCCCAGTCCATCACGGCCTCCCTGCACCTGGAGAGGAATGTCAGAAGAGGAAACAGGATTGGAGGAGTGAGCCCACTCAAGACCAAACAGCTAACGCATGGCAGACCCAGAGCTGGGCTGTTTCATCAGACTCCAGAGGCCAGTAGTGCACAACATTAGTGGCGGGTCTAGGTGGTGAGGTGCTGGCAGAAACCACCAGCACATGCTTTCCTGAGTTTGTGGCCTTTCCTGGTGGGCATGGCCCTGGAGCCCCTGGTACAGGGACACTTCGGTGAAAGTTCCCAAGTGCTGAGTGGTTGTGGAAGCTATCCTGTGCCACCGCTAGCATCATCAATAGGGACTGGGTCTCTACGGTATCAGCTGAAGTAGCAGCAAGGGGTTTCCAACACAGTCAAACCAGCCTCACTGTGCTTCCTCGACAGGGAAGGCTTCCAACGGCTGCTTGACCACCCTGCCTTGGCCTCACTCAAGGTTCTGCGGCCTATTTTGCTGGGTCACCTCAACAGTCTGCTGTTATCTCCTCACCCCACCCCACCCGGCTCTCTGCACACACTTGGTGGCCGGTGTGATCTTGCAAAATGCAAAGCTGGTGGGGGGGTGGCATGATTGGCTCTGTGTCTCTGAAGAGCCTTGACTGGTAGAGTATACATCTGTATCTATGCAAAGATAAGTCTATCTAGCTGTATCTGTCCTTACCCATCCATATCTCTGTCTCTGTCCAACCCTAACATTATCTCCCTATATGGACTTACAGACAGATGGCCTATAAAAATAGGTAAGTGGGTCAATACATTTATATCAGTATAGTCCTATATCTTTGACTATATTCGTGTATCTTTTTCTCTTTCTGCATCCCTTTGGGGAAACATGCATTTTAGCAATTAATATCTCCTTTTCATGAGAAACTCATTCAATAAAAAGAGCATATTGTATGCTATGTTTTGAAATATATCCATTATGGTGTTATTTTGTTACCCCCTTAAATGAAAATTGTGTCATCTCTAAAATGTCCCTTATCTACACACTTTAATCAAATAAAATACGCATTCTATAAAAATAAGTTTGTAAGTCTTTAAAGTACTCTGTGTCCTTCAGCTTCCCCTTTGGAAGCAGCCTGGTCTCTAGCCCCTCCTGGCCCCATGCTCTCTCTGAGTATTTAGGGCCCTTTCTGTGACCACATACCTCCCCCACCCCCAGCAAGCCCTGCCTCGATCCCAGGATTCCCTTCGCCCAGTTGCCAACCATGCCTCCCGGATGTGCACCCCTTTTCCAAGCGGCCCTCTGTGATCTCCTGCCTTCACTGGCTGTGTTTCTTCACGCTCAGCATGATCCCTTTTCATCCGACTTAGTTTCAACTTAGAGATACACTGGTGTCTTTTCTCCACTGTGGAAGCTTTTCTGCTCCCCACAGGAAGAATGGAGGCACCTGCTCTGAGCCCAGAGAGTACTATATTTCTATTGCAAAAACTATACTATATTGCAAATGTTTGTCTGTGTTTCTCCCTACTAGTTACACAGCGGCGTCTTTAAAGACTGGGGCCTTATATTTTTCACATTCCAACCTGTACCCTAGGAGAGGGCTTTATAGAAAGGTGACACCGGGTCCTGCTATTGAAGATGATCGAGAAAGTGTGTTTTCTAGTTCTAAACCTCTACCCCATTCTGTTCATAGCTACCGTGTATTCACATAGCATTCCTAGACCGACCTCATCCTGAGCATCTTTTAGCACTGAACTATGGACCTTACCTATGGCCCACTATTTTTCACTGTGTCCACTCAGATCCATCCTTTCCTGGTGGCATGCTTCCCCTCCGTGGGCCTTCTGCTGAGGCTCTGACAGTTACAACACAGCAAGAGTCGCCTGTAGCACCCAAGAGCTACAGACAGGAGGGACATGTGGCATATTCTTAACACTGATTATTGACCTGACATGAGATTTCTCACACTGGGTATTACAGGGGGCATTCCAGACATGCTGCTGCCTCATACCTCTCAGATCCTTTAAACCCTCACAGTGACCTTAATATGCTGTTCAATTTTCCACATTTGCAGTAATATCTCTGCCAGACCCACATAATGATGTGTGTTTGTATTCCTATGTGCTGTTTCCATTAAGCAGGGCAGCAATGTCAAAAAAAAACGTGCTACATTATTTGATTTTTAATGAAGAGCCAGCGCCTGTTCTGCGGCAAGGGTTTTACAACCGGCAGCATTATCATAGTGATCAAGTGCGTGGGGTCTCTGTTTCCGCTGGGCCACTCGACAGTGTGCATGTGCCTGTCCCTTTAACGTCACCCTAGAGAAGATGGCTTGGTCTGCCCTGGTACCATGCTGGTGGTTTTGAATTAACCTGGAAGAGTAGGGGTAGCCCAGGGTAAGTTAAGAGAGGCTGGGTTTCTGGAGTTGGCAAGGAAGAGTGATATGTGATGTGTAACAAGTGGCTCCCTTTCTCTGGGCCTTCCTGTCCCCATTTTTAAAAATATGGTCTCATTGAGCTCAGCAATGATTAATTCCACCCAGAGTTCTCAAGTAATAAGTTTAATTGGGGTTTTGCTCTTACACGTACCTGAATGGAGCTCACTGTATTTGCTCCTCCTAGAACTGTTGAGAAAACTTCAGTGTAAATACTCTTGGAAATTCTAGAACCCTCAACAAAATAATAGAGTTAAGCCTTGGGTGAGGACGTTTATTTGGGGAAAACAGTGTGGGCTTTGGTACTCTGTCTTCCGTTTCCAACAACACCCTCTTCTATGTAACGAGGAGGCAACTAGTCCGTTGGGTCCAATACACAGGCTCATGACAGACAGACTCGGGTGAAACCTCCTCTCTGCCACTTACTGGCCAAGTCTTCGCAGGCAAGTGACATTGCCTCCCTGCACTTCAGCTTCCTTATGTCCGAAATGAGATGGCAGTCGGGGGGCCTACTGCGGAGGACTCTGGGATGAATCAGTGTGACTTAGAGAGTACCTGATGTCATGGCCAAAGTGTTGAGATCATACAAGAATAATATGAATAACCAGCGTTGACTAGTCTTTATAACTTTAAACATTTCAACTTAATATTTTATATATATTTATGTATTTAGCACTTTTTAGTGTTCACTGAGTTAGTAAAATCTAAGATTATGAACAAAACGATAGACTCTACTCCTGAGAAGCTTAGTTTTAGTGAGAGAAGTAGTACATCAGGAAATATATGGTTTTTTGGTAATTAGTGATAAACAATGAACCAGACATATTAGAGACAGCTTCTAATGAGAAGAACAGGGTTTGGTGGTACATAACCCCGTAAGGCAAAGCTCTGGCCAAGATGTGAAGGGCAGTATGTCAAGGCCTTGAGCTTTTCATTCTACAGACAGTAAGAAACTGTCTTTTTATTTGTAAAAATAACAAAAAAAGAGTTTTTGTTTTTTTAATGATATTGATTTAAGTGTTAATTATGCTCTCTTTTCGTAAATATTTATTTAACACTCGCAAAATACTAAGCATTGTGTTAGGTTTACAGTATTCACAAATCACTTACAGTAACCTAGCTAGCACTCAGTGTAGCAGATAAAACATGAGGAATGAAAGGAGTAACTGGATACAGGTTGTGATCAGAACTATGAAAGAACAAGGAAGAGGCCACGATGCGCCTGGTATGGGGGGCAAGTTGCAGGGCTAAGTAGGATGCTCAGGATGGTTTTTATTGGGGACATTCAGTTTAAGCTCAGCTTGGAAAGAAAAGAAGATGCCAAAAGAATCTGCAAGACAGGAGTGGGAGTAACTAGGGACCTACGTGGAAAAGTTACACAGGGTGTGTGTGTGATGGGTTCCATCTGGGGTTCTGATTTCACTTCTGTCGCTTCTTGGACATCAGTCTTCGGGCATTTCATCTCTCAGAACTGGGTGTGCAAACCTGTAAAACGGAGTGCCGCTGCTGACTCACACTCATTGAGAACAAATGGTAAGTGACTTAGTTCAGGGCCTGTGTCTTAGTCAGTCCAGGCTCCTATAACAAAGTGACATCAAGACTGGGTGACTTGAACAGCAGAAATGTACTTCACACAGTTCTGGACACTACCGAGTCCAAGGTCAGAGTGTTGGCTGATTCCTTCCTGGTAAAGACTGGCTTCCTATTTACAGATGGTTGTCTTCTTGCCATTTCCTCACAGGGCAGAGAGGGAGCTCCAGTCTCTTCATCTTCTTACAAGGGCTCTAAGTCCATCATGGAACCCTCAACCTCATGACCTCACTTAAAGCTAATTATCTCCTAAAGGCCCCACCTCCTAATAACACTGAGGGAGTTAGAGTTTCAAAATATGAACTTGGGGCACGTAAATATTCAGTCCATAGCGATCTCGCACCCATGAGTTCTCTTTATAAAATATGTCACATGAGTCCTCTACTCAGAAACCTTTATTGGTCACCCATTTTACTCAGAGCAAATGCCAATCTCCTCAAGCCCTGCGGGGCCCTCCAGCTGGCCACAGTAGCTTCCTGGTGGATTCATGAACACTCTGGGCCTTTGCCCTTGGTCTTCCTCTACCAGACCTGCCCTTCCCAGCTCTGATCTCCTAAACTCCTGCTCTACCACCTCCAAGACTTTGCCTAGCCCTCAGTGAGGCTTACACGGCCACCCTTGGTGTTCTCGCCCTGAGCTGCACTGCCTTTCTAACGTGGTATATAACCCGCACCTTGATTATGCTTGTCAATAGTGGATGTCTAGCCCTTCTGCTAGAGTACACACCCTAAAAGAAAAGGGTCTGTGTCTATTTGGCCCACAGGTGTATCCTGAGTGCTTACAATAGTGCCTGGTACACTGGGAGTCAGGGTTCATTCACTGACCAGACGAACAAAGGAGTGAATAATACGTAACGTGTTGTCCTTAGAGTTGCTGTTGTTGGCTCAGTCAGGTGATGTCTGAAGGGTACTAGTGAGAACAGAGGTATAACCTAGGGCCAGATATTCTGAAGAAGTAATTAATATTATTTGGGAACATGAGGATCTTCTCAGTTCCCTTTTCTTGCGACTTTTCACCTGCAGCGGCTATTGGAAGCCCAAATATAAACTATATATTAAAAATAATCAGTGTCATTTAACATCTGAAACCGGGCTTAGAGGAAGATGGAGTGTAGCTGCCCAATAGAGAAATGACAAAGGCAGTAATTACTGTGAGAGAGCCCGCCTCCCAGGCCTGGCTGACGACCGCATTTCCATGTGCTTCAGTCACTCTGGGGACCTATGGCTGGAGACAGAGCCCATGCCCCGTGGGAGCTTTGCATGCTATGGTTTTCCTGCATGCAGAGGATTTTTGTGCATGAGGAGGATGTTTTCCACAACTGGAAGAAGGACAGGACCCAAATACAGGGAGGGAGGGGCACAGTGTGGAGGAAAGGAATCCTCTATGTGGGGGGCCCATTGCCATCCAATGTGAATCGAAGGAACTGGCCTGGTCAGAACTGGGAAGAAATCATATGGAGGAGAAAGGGTCTTTAGGACACGAAGAGGAGACGGTGAGGCACCAGGGTACAGCACGGGTCTTCTAACAGGGAGTCTGGCTTTGAATACTACTTCAGTTACATATTACACGTATGAACAAGGACATGTGATTTGGTCTCTCTGAGCCTCAGTTTACCCATCTATGTAAAGATATATTTCAGATAGTATTGTGGGGCTTAAGTAGCATAGCATGTATAGTGAGCATGTGTGACAACAAACGTTAGGATTTCCTTTCCTTCTTTATCAGCAAATGATAGAACTGAACAATCGCTCTTCTTTTGACCAGTGTTGATAGCTAGTCTTGACCACGTTTTCCAGACCACGGAATTGAGGTACAGAGAGGCGTACAAGTTTACGCAGTCACCGAGCTGCGGCTAACATGAGCAGAGCCAGCTCTGCAGCCCTCCACACTACATCACATCTCCATTAATAGAAATTATTTTGCTAAAATTAATATATTCAGATCTCGCCTCTAGTTGGTTACTGAGGAAACGACCAGGTTCCCAAGGATTTACCATTTAAAGAGTTCACAGCAATAGGCAAAAGGTACATAACAATTTGGATAAGTACGTATAACCACCCCAAATATTCAAATTCCTGTTTCAAAGAAAACTGGCATCTAAGACCTATTAGAGAAAAACTAATTCCCATCCTTTGTTTCTAGTCATGACCATGAGTAATTTTAGAGATAAAAGTCTAAGAAATCTAAGAGTTGGTTTTTTGTACATCTACAGCGTGACTGACACAGAAGTTGTGCGTTTTAATTTGTGCTATCTGCGGAAAAGACATGAATTCTGGTATTATAATGCCTGGTACACATCCCATTAGTTCTGCGGCTGTGTGACTTTGAGGAGGCCCTCACCCTCTCTGAGTCATAGTCTCTTCATTCCTAAACCAGAAATAACACTATTTACTGTGGGAATTAAGTTTGGAAATTATATACATTCCATAGTGTGGTACCTGCCTATAGTAAATACACACTAGCTGTTATTTGTATTAATATTAGCAAGAAAAATATCAGTAAAAATTTATATTTTATAAATCAGCACTTAAAAATTTTCCCATAGTAAACAACAACCACAAAGAAAGAAGAGAAACTCCGCCCAGGAATAAAAGGTACAAAGCTCTCTGAACTCAGATCGGTCACAGAAGCTCCGACTGTTTCAGGGAAGGATGGAAGCTGTCGTTTCTCCTACAATTGATGCGGAAAAACTTTTACGGGAAAATGGAATTTCCAGTGATAGGATTAAAATAGGAAGCCTGATAAAATCAACTGAATTAAATGAGAGATATTTTTCTACACCAGAATATGCTGTTGCTAATTAGTAATTCATGTTTGCTGGAACTTGTCCGGAAATCATTATATGATTTTTTAAAGTTCAAAGCTTGACTTTTGTAACATGAAATTAATTACTGCATGATGGGATATGGGGAAGGTATAGAATAAGCACAAAGGTTTTGGAAAGCAAGTTGG